>VCRD01004054.1:29421-51168 GCA_006783055.1 Trinorchestia longiramus
AGACCCACTTAATCACACAATTACATAATGATCAACGTTCAACGTCAAGCAAGCTCTTGCATTAGCATAGCTTAAGTGGCGTCGCCAATCAATAATGCACAAAAATTTGATTTAGCAGATAAACGATAGCACTCTCACTCCGAGCTACCATCTCGAGACCCGCTTAATTACATAAAAAAAATACAAATAATCACATAAAATACACATTTCAGCTGAGAAACAGACAGCAGATTGAGAAACAGACAGCAGATTTTTCCAGTGTGATGACAGATTCTCTAAAGAAGGTAGTGAAACTCTTCTTCTTCTTCTTGATACAAGTACATTACATGGAGTTTAATAATAACTCTCGGTAACTAACTCGGAACAACTCTAGAAAAAAGTTAGAGTATAACAACGAGAACTATAAGAGCTGTAAGAGTAACCCGACAGAGCTGCGTCTTCCTAACGACTCAATAATCTTAATACCTTAGATCCAAACATCGTACACAATTCGAATCAGCGAATACTTCAGAATCAGGTCTCGTTTGGGCAATACAGCATGAGGATTAGGGTCAGGCATTCTATGACTGATAAATCTTAATTCGACACATAGCGCTAAGACCATGCGATGTTGGACTGTATATTGACAATAGTAGAAACAATAGTTAACGTCAAACACAGATAATGAACGAATGATTCTTAACCTGACTTAAATTTAGTTATAAAATAAGCATAAAAGGTAGTTGATAAAAATCATAACAATGCTTGTACTATCGAAGTCATGGTAATTTTTTATAGAACGTTTTTTTACCTAATAATAATTTTATACATCAACATTTTTCGGGGGGGGGGGAGGTTTTTCATATTATGAATTGATTGACTTAAAAATGGAAAAAATTCAATACTTATTTTCAGCAACCTGAACTCAATCGTTCAAAAAATACACGGAATGTAGCAAGGTTTTATGTCAACATCAAACATTCCCACGCAGTTCAGTCAAAAGAGTAACAGTCTAACGGCACAACACTTGATATTTAGTGCTAAAGACAGACACAAATAATGTTGAGTCACGCGCATATTCTACTATACAATACACACTTAAAAATTTTTTCACCAAACAACCTTCACTGCAGAAATTAGGCCCTAACTCCCGATGTATTTTAGCGAGTTCTTGAAGATCAGTAAATATTTGCAAACAACGCACTGCACGCACTTTGTATTCAGAATAATTTATCGTTGCATGTGTAACAACAATGCCACTTGAACCGTCGTTGTGTTGGCAATTTTTTGTAGCTCATTTTTCCTCAGATATTACTATAAATGAGCTCCGCCCGTCTTGCGAACGTCATACGGGTTGAGTTTTTCATTATTTTCGAGATAGATGACGACTGTGAACCAAAGACCTTGAGGGCAATTGTCACGCATGGATGTCCAGAACAAAACAAAGAATTGTTTGCAGAACACAAGCCCTCAGTCCAGTGCTACAATAAAGTGTAGGTAACATGTACTAAATTTTAGCACAGATTGCCTACACTTTAACACGCACGAGTTCAGGGCACAATGATCGCATTCAAAAAACGCAATCATTGTGTGTAGAAATCGTGCGTGTTAGTACGGTGTGATGTGCCCAGTTCCCTGCTGCGCCTATTCAATGTTTCTATTTATTGCCCTATGCATTAATTTTTTATTGATATCTCGTATGACTATTTTCCGTCAAAAATCTGGAAATCATCTCATAAATTGCATTGAACCATTCGAAGTGTATGTTATTTAACAAACTGTATATAAATAAGGATATTCTAGACACTAAAACTAATACACCAATTTGTAATTATAAAAAGTATTAATTCTATGTCCAGAGCTATCAAATTCTTGCAGAACATTTTAATTTTTTACTTACCTTCTTATTCTCATTAGAAAACATATGAACTCAAGTGAAAGAAGATATTTTGGATGTTTCAAAATAAATTACTTTAGAAAGAATTCCGTTATGCAGCACACTAGGTAATAATAAGTCCGACTATGCGCAGGAGTAAACTGTGTCTGCAACATCGCTGCAATGTTTCCTGATCATCAGAATGTTCATCCTGAAGTACACATAACCATTGGTAAGCAACTGAACAGACCACATAAAAAATATTTTAATGCTACCAATATTGGTCATTAATAAAATTCTTATAACCTAAGCACAAATTCCTGTACCTGAGCCGAATGCTTAACTACAGCTGGAGTGCAGTGTCAACCACGGACGGCAGACCATCTTTTCTGACCTTGCGCTTAATAAATTCATGAAGATGTTCTCTTCGCAAACTTTGTAATTCAATTAGATAAAAGTTATAGCATGACGTATTCGAACTCACTATATAGCTCAAATCTATCTTGAAAAATTTCCCTGCTAAAAAAATAGGTTTCAATCTGTCGTCATTCGCTATTGATTGAAAAATTATAAACAATAATTGAGAGTCAAAATAAGCGTTCTGCCCAAATAATTTGATACAGAAAAAGTTGTTAAAAACATTTTAAAATTTGTTGCTAAATGTTACTTGTTTCTATAAATATAAAGGATCTTTCAGCGCTCAGAAACCCATACAATTGACGAAACTCGCAAAGTTTTATTCGTAAAAAAATCAAATGCAGCATTCAGAAGAGAAATTAATAGTCATTAATTCCTTTTACTGATCGAAAACTAATAGAGTTGATATTATGAGACTTGAAACATTATCCAAGGCGCTTCATTACATAGTCATAAGAACACTAATGAAAACTAGAGCTTTGATTGTTGAATTTAATGGGAGCAAGTCAAGTGAATGACTCCTTTGCATTTCCATCAAACGAAGAAAAGAATCTTCTTTGCATGAATTTTCTTTTTAGGTTGGGTGGTGGAGGAGGAGGATTGGTATTGGAGCAAGCCATTGTCCACGATATTGAACATTGATAAAAGATCCATTTTTCATCACCAGTCACAAATCTATCCAAACAGGATGAGATGAGTTGAAGAGCATAAAGAGAATAACATATCTCAATTTGGGTTTTGCAGATGGTTTTAAACAGTTTATGTGGGCACCCATTTTTCGAATTTTGGAGTCTTTCCATGTTCTTGAAGATGACGGTAAAAAGTTCTGAGGCTTGAACCAAGCTTCCTTTCTAGTTCTTCAACTGATACTGCAGGATCTTCTTCAGGTCATGTCACGAGAAGCTTTTAATCAAATTCAACTGGACGTCCTGTTGAGGCTTCATCTTCAAGGCTGACATTTCCATTTCTGAATTTTGCAAACCGTTTTCTGCATATACTTTCTTTCAGGCACTCCCTTGCATGAGCTGAGCAAATTTTTAGAATCGTTTAAATGACTGATTTCCATTATTTAAATTCATAGAACATTATGTGCCCTGAATGCTTCGCAGATACTTCCACGTTTTGGGGAACATAATTACTGAAATTCTAGGTGTAAGATTGTGCTTATACAATTCTTTAGTTTAAAACTGACATAGTGCATGCATGTGTTAATAAATGTCAATTGATATTCCAAAATACTGTTAAAATTCAAACAAATAAAAATCATCCGTAATTGAAGAGATGATCTAATAGAAACGGTACAGTTTATACAGTAAAATTTCCACGTTGGTGCAAATAACCGGCGTTTCAAACGCACGGTAAATGACATACCTATAGAAGCAGTCCAGCAATACAAAGATCTAGAGGTCATTGTCACTAAAGATCTCAAACAAGACAAACAAGTGGAAAAAAGCGTCAAAAATGTAAGCAGAATTTTTGGTTTCATTGTACAAAACTTTGACTACAAGTCAGAGAACATAATATTCCCGCTCTATAAAGCGCTAGTCCAGCCACATTTAAAATATGCAGTGCAACTCTGTTCTACCCTAAAAAAATATATTAATAAAATGGAAAAAAATTCAGCGCAAAGCAACGAAAATTATTTCAGAACTCTGCAAACTCAACCACGAAAAAAGTCTTCAACAGCTTCAACGTATCTCCTTAGAACAAAGAACAAGGACAGCTCATTGATACCTATAAGTAACTCAACGGCCTTAACGATGTTACCCAGGAAAGGCTTTTCGTAGGAGACGGTAACGTTCAAACCAGAAATAACGGCTAAAAACTAATGCTGAGAAACTTCAAGACATCCCAAGCTATGAGCTTCTTTCTCGTTAAAATTGTCAAAACCTGGAATCCGCTGCCCAAAAACATCGTTTCTGCTGGCAATGTGAGCACATTCAAAAGTCGTCTAGAGAAATATTAAATTACGAACCCTCCAGTATTATAACGTACCAATTCTACGTCCCTAATTCTCAGGGCCAGTGTATGATTGAGATAAATGCGTGTGACTGAAATGTCTGTGCATGAGTGAAGTGGGTGTACGCGACTGAATTGAATTACGTGGTTAAGGTGTACGTGCATGATTAATGCCTTTACTTTAGACGGCATGGGACTTGGGTATGAACCCAAGAATGGGCTAAACGGCTTTTTCCTATTGCCTTATTCGATTCTATACTCTAAAGAGCTTTTGGGGAAGTTATGCGTTCCATGGACGTTTAAGTTATTTCAAATGGTAACCAACTTAGACAGTGAATCTCCATTTCTCTCTGTGTGTGTCCATCCCATTACTTCCTATCCATCTCTGAACAAAAACTATTAAACTGAAATCAGAACGGGTATGCATGTATTATAAGCATTGTATTGTGGATACTGAAGGCGCCGGATCACTATAAAATACTCGTTTTTTCTGTTATTAGCTTGTATTTCTTACAAGGCCATGTTATCCGTAGATAAGATACAGAATGGAAGTTCTATATAAATTTATAAAAAATAGTTAGGTTTTGATAGTATTACGAGTAAAACTGAAAAAGGTATTTTATTTCGTAGATCCACAATTTATCACTTTCACATCGCAAAATTTCCACGGTTACTATCTAGGGCATATTATCAATCGATAAGATACAGAATGGAAGTTCTCTATATATTAATGAAAAATATTAATTTAAAACATTATAATTCGTAAGAAATCTTTAATATATTTGTCTTTAGAATAACTTTAAATTAGTCAAATCTTATCAAACTTATAACGCAATTATGAATCGGAGATTTCTTAATTTTATTATTTTCAAACCGTGAGATTTCCATGGGAATTGTCTAGTGTATAAAGTCGTGCATCTGAAGTTATTCTTAAACTTTAAATGCACTTATTTCCTTATGAAACTTAGCAAAAAATCGTGAATAATTTACTATTCTGCTATGTTTGCGTTCTAAAAATTTATATAATGATCGATTCATTACTTGAATTTAAAGAACACTCACAGAGTACATACAAATTTCGAACGCCGTACAAGAAGCAGTAAATGTGAGACGCTATCCCTTCGCATTCAGCCCGACATCGCATTGTCTTGCCGGATGCTCGTACCAAAGACTTATAAATTACATGACGTGTACTCCTAATGTTTCGCTGAATCGACTAAGCGATGTTTGGCCCTAATGTTTCACTGATTCAATTGTACAATGTTTGGCTCTAAAGTATTCTCTGATTCAAATATCTAAGATTGAACTCGAATTATTCAATATTCAATCAATATTCTTTAGTCGATAGGAAGTTGCAGCTCAGTTAAGTTCCTCCTAGTTCTTGTATACTTCTCTTTAATTTACTCTATGTATCTTCTTATAGTTCTCCCGGTTTAGTTACCGAGAGTTGTAAATTAAACTCCATCTAATACACCTTATATCAAGAAAAAGAAGAGTTTCACTGCCTGCTTTAGGAAAACAGTCACTACGTTGGCACAATCTTTCGCGTGCTTCTTAGGACGAAAATCCTTCCTCAGGAACAAAAACAAGAAGCAAACCAACACCCCTACCAAATCACGTACAAAATAGTTGATATCATGTCCTACACAGCCAAGAAATGCCGATTTCACTGCTAAAAATCTACGGAGTCTTATACATGCCAATTACCAGCCCAAGGCCTCAAATATGACGGCCTCAGATTTAGATTCTCAACTACAACGGTAGAAAATTTACAACGTCAGATTCAGGGATATGACAGCTTCAAATTAAGAACCTCTAACATGACGGCCTCAAACATGACAGCTTCAAAATCAAGGCATTGGACATGACGGCTTCAAGTTTAGGGCCTCAAACATGACGGCTTCAAGTTCAGGGCCCCAAACATGACGGCTTCAAGTTCAGGGCTTTGGACATGACGGCTTCAAGTTCAGAGCCTGGTATACGACGACATAAAATTCACGACATCGGATTGAGGGTCGTAAATAGGACTGCCACAAATCCCAGCATTGTACCGCGTCCATAAATCAAGTATTAGCCACTGAGAATGCTTTACTGCCGGACATCACTTGGTTGCATCACTTTGATTTGCTTTTGTTTAGCCAGTTCGTTCTTCTAGATCGTTTGCACCTTAATTTCACAGCTTTGTTTTACCGCATATTTAGCCACTTCCTGGTAATTCACTTTGCCACTTGGTTTTCATACTTCATTTCACCGCTTCGTTTAGCACTTCATTTCAATCTACAATTTGCCTATTTCATTTCCTACCTCATTTTATCTCTTCGTTTTAATATACTCGTGTTGGACCGATACCAACGTCAATTTAGCAGCTTTTAAGCCCTCACAGAATGTTTGAACCAGGACGACATCGTTACAAAGGCTGTTATGTCACTCAAACGATTATTGCGTAGTATGTTATGATGATAGATTCACCTCGCTTTGATTGGGAATGTTATTGTTGCTGAAACCATTCAAACTAAATGGTCTGTAACTTTTATGCCTTTTTTACCTTATTTGTGACAACAGATAGAACATGTATAGTTTTTATCCGGTTCTCTTCTTTTCGCTTTTCTTTTGTTCCTAAACATTGATTTATGTATTCAATAGCTGGACGCATGCATATGTTTCCTGTATTTTTTCTTCAAAGTTCATTTTGATTAATGAACTGATGAGACGACTCGTTAAGGAGACAACTTGTTAATGAGACTACTCGTTAATAAAATGAATCTCACCATGTGCGTCTTGAATTCTATCCTTGAAAATAAATTTCTTGATTCCCACGCCATCGAATGTGTTTATACAGAAATGACAATCATCAAATATTGTCTTGTTATTTTCGTCATACCTCAACTTGATGAAAAAAATAAGCATCTTTGCTGCATACGCTTCATACAGGTGCATACATTTTCTCAAAGCGCTAGCTCGCAACCGTGACGCTGAGAATTCTTAATTATGCCGAGAGCTCGCACGTAAGCAGCGTTAATATTTTGCCATTGCTTTAAAAAAGTTGCAAGAAAGTTTTCTCAAAAAATGGTTGCCAAATATTTAAGAAGGTTTGCCAGAAAGTTTTCCAAAGGCTCAATTTACCGAAGGATCAGAGGCTCAAAATTTTTAATTGTGACGAGAACTCTAGCTGAAGCAACATTTACATTTTGCTAAAGGCTCAATATTCTCACATCAATATTAGGTGATATCGTACCTATAGCTTAAAAAGCAGTAATCTTTGATGGATACTGACACAAAAATACTAAATTATTAATTAGTGTTTTGATCGTTATGCATAAAAGCCTGGTGTAGCTTTTACAAAAAGCTGAACCTTAAGCTCCTCTTTATAAAACCTAAAATCCTGTCAAAAATATTTTTCCGAAAATTGTGAGGAGATTTCTTCGTCTGGAAATTTTTCATTTATGTAAAACCTAGTTAAACACACTGAACAAATTTCAAATTTTTATCTTTCAACAACTCTTGTTTGTAAGCAAGGAACTTATCTTGGAACATTCTTAGGTAGCGCTTTGAAGAATTATTCTAAAAAGATCACTTCTCCGGAAATATTTTAGAGAATATTTTAACTCTTTATGTGTATGATAGCAAACTTTCGCTCGAAATTTCTGGTCGACATTACTCAAATTTTTAGGCCGACGGCAACATTTTTTGCAACGTTTTCCCGACCTTGTCGTTGGGAGCTCAGTGATGCGTGAAGCCTGTCAAGACTTTTATGACAGACCTCATTTGGTACTGAAATATTTTTGAGCTTTGAACTTCCCCTCACAACAAAGGCTTTGTTGCTGTCATTTTGAGTTCCATTCTCACAACGGCAACTAAAATGAAGAGTCTCAGACCACTAAGAATTTAATGAAAGACAAAAACATTCGAGTTGCTTTATATCACCAGAGATTGACAAGCTTGCTTTTTCAATAAATCAAACATTAGAATGTGAATTGAAAATCAGATGCATATTCAACTGCGGACTGCCCCAGTCCGCAGTTGAGTGGTACGTTTGCTAAGCGACCGAGTACTACAGGATGTAGCAACATAACTTCCTTTTTTTAAAGCAAAGAGTTTTGAAAAAAGGAAGTTAGTTGTCCCCACTTTATACGAATGATAGTTTGCATGGACGCCGTGTAGTAACCCAGTACTGGACATGAAAGTATACCTGCCTTGTGTACGCTCGATAAGACTAGCGAACAACAAACTAATCGTCCAATTTTTTGTTGCTGATTCCGAATAATTTTGACGCGCTTAATTAAAAAATCACGTTGGTTTTGCTGAAATAGTTCAACTATTGAAGTATCACTGTATTAAGTTCTTTATGTTTTTTCGCCCTTGCGGTTGTCTGGTGCCGGTAATTGGCACAAACAGTATACACACATATAATCGATCCACATGCATGTTAAACTGCAGCGTTTTGTGCAATATTGGCAAATACTAAGAAACAACAAAATTTGCTGAAGTAGGCTTGTCATTTTTTTACATAGCATTATTGTTCAATTAACTGCTGAACTTCGGAAGCAATAGAGCTGAGAAACCTCTGCTTCTGTTGGTAATATTGTTCTCTGTAACTCCTACCCTCCTGATATCGCATTCCGGACATACTGTAGTATCACATCTGTTTCACATACGAAACCGTAATGTTGGCACTGCCCAGCCACGAACAGGACTACGGAATATTTAATATACACAATTACAGCGATGCTCCTCTGTCGACACGCATACCACGGCGCATTTTTGGGTGCTACACAGCAACAATTATACTCTATGCATCCAGGGGTAGTTGCAGCTCACCACAGAGGGGACAAACTGGGCAACCCTCACTGCCTCTTCACCGCTTCTCTTTCGTTCTTTAAGCGAGATTTGCGGCGGTCCCTCGACAGTGACAGCGGACAGCAAAATCCTCTCGGCTTTATTGTTTGGGCCGAAAATTCCAGCAAGGTTAAAATCTTTTCTAGAGTTCAAAACACAACCCCGAATGACGATAATCACGCGTTTGAAGAAGGACTCTTGAGATGTTTTCGACATATGAAAAGATGAGATGAATAAAAAAAATAGCTGTACATACATATTTTTGACAAAATGCAATAATATGCATCGAGTAATTCATGGAACAACGTAAACATAACCTTCAATATACATGAATCAGGGAGAAGTAATACATTAACTGTATTAGGAGTAACTCGCATTAGAATGTGATGGGTTAATAATGGGAAAATGTGTCGTGATGAAGAAAATGCAGGATCAGGTTTGAAAGTATCATCCAAAAACTAATCTAGAAGAATTATAACTTGCCTGGCCTAAAATTCTTTTGTTTGTATTTCTTAAGAGATGTGTTCATCATGTTGGGAAAAAATATTGTGAAAATTTGAGTTTAAAGGGTTGTGCTCGTCTTATTGAAAATAGCTTAAAAATGAAAAAAGCTTGACAAATTTTCAGTCAACGCTTATGCTCATGATATTTCCTTCATTCGCAACGGGCAGCATCAGTCGTGAAAATAATATGGCAACTAAAACACAACCCACAAATAACGCCTACTTTCGAAGGCCGGAATAGGCCTTGGAAATGCAAACGTGGAAGCATAGAATCTGTGTGGCCACACCACTTGTTGACGAAGTAGAGAGTGCTAGCTCCAGGGACAATATTTTATCATATATCTGAAAAATGAACGCTGGGGCTAATTTATCCCCAGAGAATCCTGTAACAAATAAGAATCCTCGTATATCACACCCTGCAGGAAAAAAATTCCCTTCGGAGTCAGGGTTTGGGAATCTTTATATAGTGTTAGCAATATCCTTCCTAACGGTATTCAAGTTGCTTAGCGTGAAAAAAAAATTGGCCACCGACATTTACATAGTCATCCTATTTCTACAGCTAAATCCTGACAAGATCTAATTATTGGAACGCCGATAATGTTTTTCTTACGCCAATTTCAATGAAGCTTTCAATTGCAACAAACCATCTTGTTTCAAGCTCTAATTATCAATTGACCTCAGTTGGAAAAACTACGTTCAGTTGATACAATATATGCTGAAGTACAAAATGAAAACTGGAAAACTAAGGCCTTTTTTATTTCCTGCTATATTGCACACTCTAATTTTAGTTCAAAATTACGAGCTCATTCTTTCAGGAAGTTGAATGGACATCTGCCTGGCGCCACCAAAAAGGCTCTACTTAAACGCCTTCAAGGGCGAGAGCTGAGTGGCTTCATTGTTGTTGCGTGTCTACGGTAATGCTGCAGCTGCCGTGAAAGCAACATTTTTAAACCCTCTTTGTAAGCTCGTACAGTGCGAGTTCTTAAAAAAGCTTTGCATTGTAAATGAGACAAAAACTGTTGTATGCAGTAATATACCGCACGTTGAATGGAATCGTGCCATATTTTTATCATTTCCTTTGGTCCTACTCTGAATAAATAATGTTTTAGGCCTCAGTGAGGATTATGGGCTCAAACTACAATAAATAAAGAGTTTGGGACAGTGGAAAGAAAAAGAAGCACTTTGGAAAAACAAACACAAGAACTTCTTACTACTGGAAAAAAGGCTTTTCCACTGGAAAAAGGCACTGGAAAGGCTGGACATGTTTTAGACCTATAAGGATACAACAGAGAGCTTGAGTAGGTTCTCGCTACGGCCAATATCTGCACGGGTGAATGCTTGCTAAGAATTAATAAGTTTGTGAAGTGTTAAATTTTCGTTTAGAGCATTTAATTACGTTTTTCTTTCCCACGTTTGCGTAATTTTTCTTCCTTAATCACTATTTGGTACGCACTACCAACACAGCTTAGATATATTCATAATTAATATGAATATTGCAATATGATGAGTAAACTCTATTTTTGATATAGCCTACAGTACATGTATTGTCATCGGGTTTTAAATTCTTAATGCTAACATTTTAAGATTTGTGATGATGCTCCCAACTACTGCTCGAGTCCTCTTCGTGAAACTTGCGGTAGAGGCTTGTAGGGGCTCTAGATGTGCTCGATGTTAAAGATTTAAACTGCTTGGTGCCTTGAATCGAAAGAAGAAGAAATTCGAGCGCTCTGTGGAGATTCGATCCAGGACCTTGCGTATCAGAAGTACAAACTGCTAACCACTCGTCCACAGTGCCACATTTGACTTCTTCTGAGCTTTATTTTTTGAATCTTAGTTACCAAACAACTCACTATTTTTACAGGATTGATAGTTATCCACTCGATGTTAAATATGATATAATATTCAAAAGATCTGTAATTGCAAAAACGTCACTTTGACATCGTTTTAAAATGCAATTAGGATCTCAGTCTTCAACAAGACCAAACTCTTGAACTCGGAGCTAGAATTTGTTGCAGTCTCTTGAATTTAATCTTTTATCTTCCGACGATGCAGTGCCCTGTACCATGTCTGCTGGGACAGACAGGTCTTGTCAGCGGAGATATTTCCTGTATGACTTGAATGTTTGAGCAATAAACAAGATGTGGGGCCTCGTTGGTTGGCTTGTATTCAACAGACATAGTGGCACTAAACGCATTCAAGCACGAACCTAAGCTTTACAGGATGACAGCATCTGATATAATAACTTCAACTGCTGTTGTGTGGACGAGCTTGTCGTTTGTTCCGGGATGATCGTTTGAAATACAAGACTGTGGAGTTGCAAGAAGTAGTATAGCTGACAAAGTTTGTTTTTCTTACTTGAGAAAAATTACCCACTAACTTTCATGTTGTTGTTCCTCCAATGATATTTTTTGTCTGAAGTACAGCCTATGCTCAGTAAAGAAATGGCAATTTTATATATAATGCTTTAGCATCAGAGTCTCACGTACACTTGTGCAATAGAAATAGTGCAGTGTTGAGGTAAAGATACAACTGTCTGTTTGAATGCTGTTTAAGGTTTAAAGTCAATCCAAAAGTGCTCATGCCCCTGATCTGGAATGCCGAAAACTGCTTACAAATCACCAAATTCTTACCTCTGTGATGGTTTAAAAAATATTACCTTAACGTAACAGTATTTCCTGGAATGTCCAAGGATGTTTCATTAAAGTTTAAAGTAAAACCTAACCATCATCAACACGAAAATCCCCTGGAGAGAAGAGAATTAAAAATTAGAGTGAATTTTTATCGAAATTTCTCAGCTTTAACCTCTTCGGTTAGTAATAAAATCCATTAAAATACGTATTAAATGTACAGGGTGCGACAACAACTTTCTTTTTAAATGTACTTTACTTTGAAAACGGGAAGTATGTTCCCGCACCTTGAATCATCTATTTAATCGGTTCAGTATCGCTAAAATTGAAAATACGATAATTGAAAAATGACTATACCTATGTTTTCAAAAAAATATCACAAATAAAACAGTTCAGTGTATGAAACTACTAATGTATGGAACTACTAAAATATAAAAGCCAATGCACTGAATAAAAAAGTCAAATAGAGAACATAAATCACGCAGTAGTATTTAAGAGAAGTAAGTGAAACATCCGTCAAGATGGCCGTAGAGTAAAATACATCTATTATTTAAGTCAATAGAGCGCGTTATGATTTCTGTTTTTGTATGTTTTCTCCATTGCTCCTGCAGAATATTCCCCATTATTTAATGTTGCTATATTCTTTACTTATTCTTATCATCTCTTCATTATTATAAAAAGACTCTACTAATAGCAATATAATTATTAATAATATTTTTATTATTATTATTATTATTAGTAGTACGTAATATAATCATTCATATTTTTACCACTGTTATTAAGATTGTTCATTTCACTTTTTACGCTATACCTATTATAATAAGAATTAGCATTACGATCATAGCTCCACTCAAATTCCCTTAGAAGTACATATGGTGAAACAAATGGAAAGAACTTCGCTGTAACTGCTCAGTGCTGTTATCCGCATCAGTTTGTTTAGCTAAAGGTGAAAGTGATTCAGTAATTACAAATAAAAATAAAAATTAGATCACCTATTGATAGCCACCCTTTTTTTGCCTACCTGAATTACCCCCAAAATAATTGTCTCGCCCACTGGTCTCAGAGATTAATGATTCAGGAGCTACAACAATCGAATTTGATCAAAGACACTTAGTCCAAAAATCTATCTTCTCCCCTCACTCCCGTCTGTGTTGCAAGTGACGCTCTTCTCCCCTCACTCCCGTCTGTGTTGCAAGTGACGCTCTTCTCCCCTCACTCCCGTCTGTGTTGCAAGTGACGCTCTTCTCCCCTCACTCGCGTCTGTGTTGCAAGTGACGCTCATCTAACATAGAGTGTCAGAGCTATAGCCAATTACGTCAGCTCGAGTTCCTCATATAAGTACACTGAAAAAGGTCCTTTCCTCGTGTATGGGGCAGAGTTGTTAAGTACTAAATTTCTCACATATATGTATGTACTTGTCTAGATACACAAGTGGAGATAGATGACCTTAGTAGAATTTTAGTAAATAATTCAGATTTCTATAAAAATAAGAGCAAATGAGAATTTAACGCAATTAATAAACAAAATAAATACCTGGTTACTTTAGAAGCCAGAAAGCAGTCTTCGGGATGGCTCTAAAGCTTCATTGTGTGGGTCAACACTGTCCTTGTGCTCTAGGACGAACGAAAAAATATTTGACAGTCGAGACAGGAAAAGTCAACGACTGACACAGCGGAGACAGAAGGGAATCTAACTACATTTTCAACCTCTCTTATCCAGTATCATGTCTTCTAGACAAACATGCAGTCATGGTTGAAGCCCAACAAAGTCATACATTGTGAATAACGCCACATTTTTGCTGAATAGGTCTAGGTGGTGGTCGGAAGAGTAGCCATGAAACCTACGAAAAAAACATAAAATGCTTAACTTTTCAAATCTTATTAGATCATTTAGATTGGAAAGACAGCTAATTAGACTTCAAATATTCGTGTACCAATTATTATAATCACTTTTTATTGCGACTTATTCTAAAAACTGTGTTCATAGCTGAATAACTTGTAAAGATTCCAAACACTAAAAACTCCACTAAGTTAGATTTACCCTGACTAAGAAAAAATCTTACAAAAATTTCTGATATATATTATTACAGCACAATTGGAAAGTCTTCCAAACACTATTTTAATAACAAAGTACCCAACTTCGTTAGCCAAAATGTTTACTACCCTTATTGAGATGAAAATATAACAAAAATTTCCAATAAATATTATTACTGCACAATTGGAAAACCTTTCAAACTCTATTTTAACAAAAAATACTAAATTTTGTTGGCCAAATCATTAAAAGAGCGCCTATGCTGACTGCATCATGTACCACGTGAAGATGACTGTTCGAGACACCTTTGCACATTGTAGACTAAAAAAAGCATATATAGTTGATACATCACAGTAACACGGACTTTCAGTTTCAGATCCGTGGTTTGCAACTACACTCCTTCGTTCCTGCCGAGGCAGCACCCGCGCTCACGCCTGCCTGTCTTCCGTATCACAGAGAAAGACCTCACATGCCAGCGAAGTGACAAGCCTCTCAGTCTCCTCACTGATCAAAACCACTAATTTCCAGATGTAAAAGATAAAACAGAAGGTCGTGCTGATCCATAATAATTACTCTGTGCTCGTCAGAGCCATAAAAGTTGTTGCCTGATGAGGTTTTGAAGCATAATCTTATTCTTATATCCTCGGAAGTATATCACGTTACCAATCTAGAGTGCAATTACTTCATGAAATGAATTCTGGGAATGATTTCACACACGATCAATCTCCATTGATTCTTTACAATTGGAGCAGTTTTCTTATAATAAAACTTCTCGGAAATGAGCTGTAAAGAATGCTAAATAATTCTATATTATCTTCCACTAAACACGTGTGTTGTAAAATGATAAAAGATTTATGGTGTGCGATCGCTGAAATGATTTTGAACTTTGATGACACCTTTTATTCCTACCGAGTTTGTCAGTCTCTGTATATGACCTCATCTACGTAAGTGTGGAGTGTAGTGGAGTCCAGGGAATGCAAACAGCAGAGGGTTGATGAGCTGTTGTGTAGGGGGGAGTTTGGTGTTGTTCAATGAGTGGTGCAGCAGAAGAAGTGAGGTGAGGTAGTGCAGGGTGGAGTGTGATGGAGTTCAAGGAATGGTGCAACACTGCACGTGATGTGAAGTACTGCAAGATGGAGGGCGGTACTGCAGTGCACGAGAGAAAACTAGCAGAGGCCCGGTAGTGCGAGATTATTTTAATTTTTCAGTCTCTTTTTGATACTCAGTCATTCATTATGCTGGGTTGGAACACTACCAGGCTGGCACCTTAGCTGTGTGACTGGCCTTTTTTTCCTGCTTCTTTTTCGCCTTTATTCGCGTCGTTGTAAAATTTTGTTTCCGCATGTTTTTCTCTACATTACAGGTGTTGGTGAGTAGCTCTTTGTTCATTCAGGGCTTTCATACTTTGATGGGAAATAATGCCGGAGATTGGATTTCCTTAACAAAAATACAAAAATATACATGAAATTTGCCATATATACTCAAAAAAATACTTAATATGGGATTTCAGACTTAAAATACGACTTATGCTTCAAAAAAATTCTGTAGAGATATCACGATCAAAATTAAACCGTGAAACATTTTCGTACACTAATACTGACTGACAGATGCAATCAACATTGTTGGGAAACATTCAAAACTTTCAACAATTCTGCTTTTAAAAACAAACTTCTTTAAGCTGATTAGTGGGATCAGTTGAACATAGTTCGATGGCCCACTGCACCGCAGCACTCAAAAATATACATACGTTGACCAGACCTAAAGAGTTTTGTGATGTAAGTCTGCCAGTCTTATTTGATGCAAATAACTGCAATGGCAGAGTCACCTTCTGCACTGCCATCGATATGATCAGCTTCATTTCCTCTCGCGCAGTGATGAAGGAACGTCTCTCTGCATCCATCACTCTCCAGGCCGCTGATTTGAGCGTCTCATCCACACGAGACCTGCGGGCTGGGCGCGACGGAGAGCTGACGCCGTGTTCTAGAGAAAATAATTGATCACCTGCGGAAACCCTTAATTGTCTAAATAAATCATTGATCAACTTTAAAAATCCTTAATCGTCCTAAAAAATTATCAATCAACTATGACAATCCTTAATTGTTTTAAGGAATCATTGGTCAATTATGGAAATCCTTAATCGTACGGAGAAATCATTGATCAACTGTGACAATTCTTCATCGTCTAAAGCATTGGTTTCCAACCTGGGGGTAAATTACCCCCTGGGGGTAATTTAGCAATTTTTTAGGGGGTAATGGAGGGGTGACAGAAAAATGTTAAGAATTCTGAAAATCAAGAAAGCAAGTGTTGACAAAACACTTGCAAAATGTTGACAAAATTTTGTGAAAGGGGTAACATGCTTAATGTGGCATGCTAAATTGGGTAACAAGCTGAAAAAGGTTGGGAGCCACTGGTCTAAAGAAATCAATAATCAAATTTGAAAATTCGACATCGTTTGGCGACAGGCTTTGTGAAAGTAGGAGAAGATTTATTTATTATGATCAAAAGATATCGTGTCACGAACGTAAATGCCCGTAAAAATATCGTAGGGGAATTCCCAATAATTTTGAAGTCTGGAATTAACGGTAGAAGTTATTAATCATGCTGAAAACCTAATTACAAATGGGGAGAAGTAAAAATCTTGTTGTAAGAGAATACTGCGGATTAGGAAACTATATCTTGCATCTAAAGACAAATTCCTTAAATATTTCATTGTAAAAAAAAGCTATTCGGAATGCAATGAGAGTCCAGCCAGGTAAATTGTAGATTTTTAATCAAAAACACTACAACAAAAAACTGGAATATGCTTAGAAAGTTTGACCGAGAAAGAAAATCAATTTTTCAGTTATTTACTTCTTGTAGTTTTGCAATACAGTTAAGAGAGAAGGTAAACAGTTTGCTTCGATTATCCGGAACTTTTTGATGAATCATTGCTTTAACTATTGAGATCGAACCAATGCTCGGAAACAGATAATCAATGTAAAATTAAAACCTCAAAGCCCACACATTAAATCCTCTCTCATTGACCGCTCTCCAAACATAAAAATATGAAAATAGAAAAATTATTTGGCCACTTGCTGAAAGAGCCTTCATTAGCCGCCACATCGCTCAGAGTAAGAAGCTTACAGCAGATTAAAGTAAACTTTACCCTGTCAGGTGAGCTCGAGGTGCAACCTTGTTGATGCGATTGCCACAGGATTTCAGTTGCAATACTAGTGGTAAAACTCGAAAATTTCCCCTCAACATCCCCCTCAGCCATCCCTCAGATCAACTCTACCGGGCTGAAAAGTATTAACCGACCTAGGTACTCCATGGCACAGTTACTGAAACTAATGCAACGTTTTGTATTGTTCATGTGTTCTCAAACAAACTTTTTTGCATTTTTCATAATAAGTATAAAAGCTATTTTTAAATATAGCTTACGTGACTTGTTCCTTCAACGTCAGCATCTGAGAAGTTGTTGATAATTCATAATTTATTTGAGCTGTTACAGTTTAGAAAATATCAATGATTTTTCACACGTGCTGAACATCTACGTAGTGAATCTCCTTTCTCTTATCGCCCAATATTAAGATATACAAGGCATTGAAGAAAATATCTTCGAAAACAGGGTAACTGATGCATGCTTTTTTTACTTAATGTTAATCCCTTGCCATTCGTTTGACACACATATTAAATATTATTACTCTCTCCTGATTTTTTTCTGTCGAAAAATAAATGATATTTAACAAAATGAAACCAGTCATTAAAGAGACCTACTCTTTGCGTCATTGTTTCTTAAAATGCAAGCATGTGTAGGCCTTATTCACTTGTGTGGTTCTGTGGAGAATTTCCTGTCCTCACTGACCCTCTAAAGCTCCCTCGTGACTCCTACGCACTGCTTCTTCCCCTCATGGCGCTGAGTTCAGCACTGTAAGCTGACCAGGCAGCTCAGGCTGCCCATTTTACAACTAGACCATAAAAGAACAGCTAATAGTATTAGCACGGCTTGTATATGGACAAATTTCAGTTTTAAAAATGAGCATAAATGAAATTAATCCACTATTCAGCAATATAAATTAGCCGCCGGTTTGCTATTTTCAACAAGTGTTCTGTGCATAATAAAGCTCGTGAATTCCACAATCTACCAAAATCAGATGTCCAAATTAAGTATTCTATCACAAAGAAGTATCATTTCTAATGTTTTTATGGAACTTTTTTATATACTTCTATTGCAATTTTGCATACACTGCCGATACGACATAATGTTAAATCACAGTTCTGCTCAACTAAAGGAGGACGTTGTTAAAAATTATGTGAACTCAACTATACGCCCGGATGCAGACAAGTTGATTTCATGGGTGCCTTTAATAAAGAAAAATATCGATTAAAACGACAAGCCTTGAAGGACCTAAATGTGACTCTTTTGTACACCAGACTGGAGCAACTCAGTTCTTTTCTTCATCAAGCATTCCACTCCTTTGCAATGAACGAGCTTTTAGGGGGAACAATTTTACCTCTTCTTATGAATGCACGAAATTTTGAGGCAGCAGCTCGATCATAATGCATGATCACACAACTTTAACTTCCTGGTTTGTAATTATGCCGCTGCCTACGGGTTAACGTCATGATTTATAAATGAACTTCAAATTGTTCCAGTGAGTGGGCTAGCTCTCTTATTTTAAGTGAACTGCAATACTATTGGAAGTAGAAAATGATAAACTTCTTTTTCTGTAGAAATTACTATGTATATTCCTAATTTCTTACCATAAAAATTAACAATTTTTTTAGAAAGGCTATTTTCGCTTCAAGAACTACGAATTTGCAGGATAACAACAAGGAGGAAATTGGGAGAACAGTATAAGCTAGTTTCCCCCTCCATGGTATTTTATCGTGATTAAGAATTTCTACAACAGATCAATTATTATTTAAAATGTCGCGCCCAGCCCGCAGGTCTCGTGTGGATGAGACGCTCAAATCAGCGGCTTGGAGAGTGATGGATGCAGAGAGGCGTTCCTTCATCTCTGAGCGAGAGGAAATGAAACTGATCATATCGATGGCAGTGCAGAAGGAGACTCCGTCATTGCAGTTATTTGCATCAAATAAGACTGGCAGATTTACAACACAGACACTTGTTCAACATATAAAAAGTTTAGTTTCTAGGGGAGGATCGTTGTGTGTTTCAAGTGATTCTCAAAAAGATGTTTGTGAACTTAATATGCCAGTAGATGTGTGAATTTATAAAATACTACGAGATTAATTGGTAGTCATGATTTCTATGCTGAATCACTGACCTCTGTTAGTCGTTTTTTAAATTAAAATGTCTTCTAAATTATTTTTTGCCCTAAAACGGAAAATTTCAAGGTTGTTCTCGAATTTTTGTTGAGAAAATCGGATCTCCAGGCCCTATTTCAGATCAAAGTGTGAAAACCATGAGTGAACAAAGAGCTACTTACCACCAACTGCACTGTAGAGAAAAACATGTACAGACAAAATTTTACGACGACGCCAATAGAGACAGAATAGCCAAGCAGAGGATGGCCGGTCACACAGCTAAGGCTCCAGCCTGACAGTGTTCCCACTCAGCATAATGAATGACTGAGTATATCAAAGAAACTCAAAAATTCAAATAATCTCACACTACTTACCCTGACAGTTCTCTCTAGTGTACAGCACTACCTCACCTTACCCTTAGTACAGCACCACTCCTTGAAATCCACCGCACTCTTCCATATACCTACATACATACTATCACACCTCACACTCAGTTCTTCATCAGTCCCTGAACTCCACCGCGCTCCACACTTCAATCAATTACAAATTGGTTCTTATTCTCCAACACTACTTGCTTTCCATGAGAGAGACTAAGCTGTGACACAAGGCTCCAGTAATAACTGAATGCTTAGTATTTATTTCTAGACCACTCTTCCCTTGAACCATCCATGCATGACTGGACACCTCAACTCCGATTCTTCCACATGTAGCTCCATACAAACCACTTTCTCGTTCAGAGACACTCTAAGCTTCCTGCAAGAAGTGGTTTCTCCGTCGATTTTTATTCAAACTGCAAAAGTCTTAACTCAAACTTTTTTCAATGCCCACCTGTTACAAAATGAAACGAATAAAGTTTTTCTTGATATTGGGACTGCGTTGGAAGTCTTGCAATCGGACTATATAAACAATTGTTGGAAATTACTACCTGCGTTAGTCTTGCCATTGTTTTTATTGCTCAGCGGGAATATTTTAGTGAAGGCCTTACCTTCACAAATTTAGTGTTTCACTTCTGCGTGCTAGTTCTCAATACTTGACAAATACGGCCAAGCATTTAGGAAAATATCGACTTCAAGCATTAAATGAAACGAAAAATACTCTACTTGTCTTTTCTGCTCACAAACATGATATCATTGATAGTAAATAGGATTTGAAAGCAATTGAACTACGATTGGTATTGACTTACTCATTTAAGAGATGGATATATGGACAGATATATACATACGAATATATCAACATACATAATACCCTGCAGGAAAGAATGACCTATAGTTTTGCTATATTTCATATTGTCTTTATTTTGTAAATATATTTAGACCATTTTTCACACTGAAGTACTTGCATTTACTCCCTAGAATGATCTACAGAACCAACACTCATTTTCGAAGAGAATTGCATTCTCTCAGGCCACTATCCTCCAAAAACAAGAGCTCCTTTCGTATTTTTTGCTCGCCTTCAGCGCCAAAAACCACCAAATTTCTCTCTGGCCAAGACAATGGAACGCTGGGAGAAAAGGAAGCTGTTACCAAATTGTTCCCGGTGTCGAGACGCAGTGTTTTCAATGAACGAAAACTAAAGCTGGCGTGATGGGTGCGGTAATTTCATTTGTAAAGCTCAGCCAGTGGGACATTTTGTGGAGACTGACGCTGGAGAATATTTGTGCCCGATACACTCAGGTCTCACGTGGGGCAGGAAACAGAAAAATGTTCTGAAGTGAAAGTGGGAATTTTCATCATGAGACATTCAACAACTTCAGTGCTGCAAATACTGAGCATAGTCAAGTTTAGGAAACATACGTAAGTAAACTACTGAGTAAATTAAAGCTAGCTCCGCGAAAAGCATAACTGTTTATTGTACATATGTTTCTCATTAGAAACCGTGACGCTTGAAAAAAATAAACGAGGTTCAAAGTATTGATTTTGAGGGAACATATTAATGAATAAAATACTAATTAATGAATCAATCATTAAGGGAATATAATAATTGCATTAATTAGTTCCAGGTCCATTTAACGCAATATCAAACACAGTCACAAAATGTAAGGATTCTATTTTGCTGCCTCTAAAAAAACATGAATGAAATATTGTAGTTCGTCTTCTAGCCTCGTCATGCAATAAGTGCTTCCTTTAAAGTCACTCGTCTCTCCTGAAGACTTTAAAACTAAGCGTTTTTAGTGGCTCAGCAATCAGAGCTTTAGGTCGGAGTGTGGGGTCGGAGTGTGGGGTCGGAGTGTGGGGTCGGAGTGTGGGGTCGGAGTGTGGGGTCGGAGTGT
>VCRD01004055.1:16340-48302 GCA_006783055.1 Trinorchestia longiramus
AGGTGAGGGACGGGTGTGGGTAGCGTGTCAAATTAAGCATTCCCTGCATTCCCGCTGCTGCACCTGGCGACTGGGCTGCTGCACCTGGCGACTGGGCTGCTGCACCTGGCGACTGGGCTGCTGCACCTGGCGACTGGGCTGCTGCACCTGGCGACTGGGCTGCTGCTTGCGTATTTTGCCTTTTTTGTCCAACGTTTAATTTTATGGCCCCAATTTTGGAAAAAAATTCTATGCTGCAAGTCTCGTCAACTTACAATAACTTCTATATTTTTCCTCGTATAGTTATATTCATAAACTTCAGAACTGAATGATAGACTTCTTGCTCCCTTTTCGAAGTTTTTCTTGACGGTAACATTACCGTGTCATCTGGAACACAGGTTCCTAACTTCTCGTTTTAGCTTTTTTCTAGTATATGTTGATAAAAATTCCATTCTTTAACTATGTTCAGTGCAATCAGCGGATATTTATGGTCAACCTGCAGCAAGGTTGTACTGGATTTTGTGCACAACTGAATAGAATAGAATAGAATGAGGCTATAGGAACGAACCTTCTGGCCCATTCTTGGGTCGGATAATTACTTCGATAATTATTCGATTGTTTATCCAAGTCTCATGCCGTATTTCTAGCCGCGTCAACCATGTCGGCAGCGGGATTCGAACCCGGGTCTTTCCGCTCGCAAGCAGATTCGCTCACCAGTCGACCAAGCTGGTGCAGTGAGTGAACATCTGACGTAGACTGGAAACGGTAGAAAATTTTTAGTAAGACCAAGTCTCAGTATATCGAGGCGAAATCCATGATACGACTTCAGGCTAAGAGATTTATGTGACTCCCATGCTATTGTAGCTTGTGCAACTATTTGTTCTTGAAGTTTTAACACAATTGAATGTTCATATGGTTGTAATCTTACTTAATTATCCGGATTAGTTGCCGCCAGTGTTCACATTGTAACGTGATGGTCTTGTCTGTTCTCATAATGTTCAAATTTGAGCCATGGGTCTTGTTCAATACATATAGCAACGCGATTTGATTGTGTAGGGTTCCACAACATGTGTAGGACTCCACGTATCTGCACGTATAGGACTCCACGTATCTGCACGTATAGGATTCCAGGTGCCTGCCAGTGTAGAAGTTCACGCATCTACAAGTGTAGAACTCCGCGGGCTCAGATTGTTTCTCGGAAATTTGGGCATTCGTGAAGACATCTGACATCCTTAGGCGGTTCGTGAGTGAATGAAGTTATTGAACTTCTTGGTCATCGTCACTGTAGCTAGTAGCGTCTGAACTCGCATACTTTCAGTACACTCAGGAATTCAGATCTGTCTACTTCTGTTTTCCCCTTAGTAACTGTGTCTTTTTCAGAGGGAGGCCTTGTTTTTTCTCTTATCTCTATCACGAATGAGACCTATAAATCTACTTCTGACATGTGTCTCACTATTGTTCCTTTTTTCTTCTGAATTCACCCGTCTGTCTCTTCGATACATCCGCTGCTGCATTTTGCCAACTATGGAGGGCTGTTCCAACCGTGACTCTAAAATCCTGGCCTACCCTCATCCACTTTCAATTAAGCGTCTAAGGAGATTCCAAGCGCAACAACAGTTCATTGTTGTGTGTGCGGCTGTATAAAAACTGTATTAAAAATTTACTGGTTCAGTTTTTTGGTGAAGGTTACACTCAGAAGGAAGTAGAATCACGCCCAGGGATAAGATCACATCCAGGGGCAGTAGGATCACGACCAGAAGGAGAGAAGTAGGATTACGCCCAGGAGGGGTGACAGTATTGTCATGCATAGGAGGCAGTATTATAAGATCCCAAAGGTCTCCATGCCCAAGTATGAGGGGTGGTTGAGTACGAGGATAGCTGGCAGCACGATATATCATAGTAATCTGAGCTGACAGGCTAACAGATCATCAATTATGGTTTTGTTTCTCACCGACATGGCGTGGGCATCGTCCGTTGTGTGACGGCATGGAATGCCACCGGACTGCTCCATCACAACAAGTGTTGCATTCTTTCCATTCTCGTCTCATTTCTTGTAATTGATCAAATTTTTAAGCATTTCATTCCTTCAATTACTTGCTTGACCGCCACTCAACCGTAGTACCAGAGCGAGCTGTGGTTCTCCGATCGAAAACTCGCAGATGTGTGCGTCATCTGACCATGTTTCCTGCTGTACAATGACTCAAGTTCATGCAAGAGTCACTGATGGTGACTGGGCAGCTCTTCCGCGTTCACACGTCGCGACAGTCGTTAGATTCATCAGTAGAGGAAATATCTCGCCGCGTTTTAGACTGAAGTTATTTCCGAATCCTCGCGTTAACGTGTTGGTCCTATAAACACAAGACCAACACGTCTATGTTTGGAAGGTTTGCTTAGCGCTATCGTTTACTGTTTACTTAAAATAATATTGAAAGTTGTTTTTGATACCCCAGTTAAATTAAAGCTTTGCAATCATATTACTTATTATGCTTGGTTTCATTGTACGATACGAAGCAGCTATTATGATATACGATGGGATATTTTCTCTCAGTGCTCAAAAACGAAGATTATTTCGTTGGTAATCTATTATTTCTAGATATTATGTAATAAATATCAGGTTGTAACAGGAGTTCTGTCCAATTTTTGAGCTATATGTTTAGGGCACGATTACTTCAATTTAGCTTGTTAATGTTGTATGCTTATCTATGGTAATTAATAAAATATTATTTCTTCTTTCAGATTGTGTGATAATTATCGTTATTAATAACTATTTTTCGCCCTAATGTACACTCCAATTAAAGAGCATATCAGGCATATTTTACTGTTTGAATTTCATAAAGGCAATACGGCAAGCTCAGCAGCAAAAACACTCAAAGACACTTATGGAAATGATGTTGCGAATGAAAAGACTTGCAGAAGATGGTTTTCACGTTTCAAAAAAGATGACTTCAGTCTGAAAGACGAACCGAGAGCAGGATGCTCAAAACAACTCAATTCTGAGCAATTGCAAGCTGCCATTGATGAAAATCCAACTTACACTACTAGAGAACTGAGCAAAACCTTTAATGTAAACCATATGACCATATTGGGAAATGAAAGGACTTGTCAAAGTCTCAAAGGCTGGGAAATGGGTCCCAAACGATTTGTCAGAAATCAACAGGCAACAGCGTGTGACCTGTTGTGTTTCACTGCTTTCTCGTGAACTTCAGGCACCTTTTTTTAGACCCAATCATAACTGGCGACGAGAAGTGGATCCTTTGTAACAATGTTAAACGCAAAAGACAGTGGCTAAGTCGCGGTTCAAAGCCAATTCCACAGCCGAGAAGTGGACTGCACCCTAAAAAAATTCTTTCGTGTGTATGGTGGGATTTGAAGGGAATTGTTTATTATGAACTAATGGGTGACAATCAAACAATAACATCTGAAGTTTACTGTCAGCAGCTAACTCGTTTAAAAGCAGTTTTACAGGAAAATCGGCCTTCTTTGATCAATCGAAAAGGAGTGATTCTGCACTATGACAATGCCAGACCCCACACTTCAAGAGCAACCAAAAATCTCATGAAGAATTTGGCTGGGAAGTCATGCATCACCCATCATATTTTCCCGATCTTGCTCCAACCAATTTTCATCTTTTCAGGAACTTACAGAATCATTTAATGGGACATAGGCTTACTTCAATAGAAGAGGTCTAAATGAAGCTAGTTTCTTTTTTTGAGTCCAAACTAGCTAAATTCTATGAAGAAGGAATCAGAAAGCTTATGGCAAGATGGGAAGATGTAATTAATAAAAATAGTGACTATGTTGAAGACTAAATAAATATATTTTTGACAGGATTTGACTTTATTTCAAATCAAAAAAATTGACAGAACTCCTGTTACAACGTGATAATTATTACTAATTGTATAGTTTTTAAATGATGTGCAATAAAGATGTGTGGCGGTATTAAAACACTGATAACCAATGAAATGATAAAATTAGTGAGTTTGCATTTCTATATCTTTCGCTCTATTTCTGCTCCATCTTTACTATTACTTATCTAAATCACTGAGAGATCCGTACCTGCACACACAAAGAAATGAATAAAATGAAAAGCGATGCAATTATTAAGCAACCTTCACACGAAAGATCTTAACACCAGTAATCATGTGTATTTTAGGTAATAAAGAAAAGCATAGCTGATAACACAATTGTCCAAAATTGTAGAAATATGTCACTCTTTCTGTTGCAACTTTTTTCAGCATAGTAATCCTAAATTACTAGCAGCCTCCATGAAGACAAGCAAGAAATTATAAATATTGCTTTGAGCACAAAGAAAACTAATTGCGAAAATAAATGTTACCATTGTTGTTTAGAGTTTGTTCAATAAGGAATAATTACTGTATGTTCTTGTTGGAACTCATCTACCCTCTACTCAACGGGTAGATGTCGAACGACCACAGGTTTTCGAACATGACGTGTCCACCAATTTTGTGCTTGTTATCGCATTCATAATACAACCAGCCAGCTGAACCTCTTACGATACGTACTCGCCTTCTTCAGCCTTGTATGTATGAGTTCCAGGCCCATTATCAGGAACAGAAAAACTAATCTGAGTTGACAGCGTGTGATTTTCACTGATTCTCACACATGCTTGTGTTCTGAATTGATGCACGTTATTCCTATAGTAATTTTGTACAGTGTGCTGCTGATTCATCTGGCAAAGCCAGTGTGCATATTATCTGCATTCTCCAGCACACCATTTACGTTTGGCATTTCTAGGGGACATCCTGATCTCCGTTCAGGAGGTAAGGGGGAAGAGGTGACGTGTGTTAAGACGTGCCGATATTATCTAGTGTCATCAACACGTCTTAACACACGTCGCTCACCCAGTTTTCCACCACAGAAATTACGCCTGGCTGATGGAAATAACTTCTCGCTGCTCGAGTGTGTTTAATGGCACTCCACGGTAATTCATTTTTCAAACTTCACGTCTATTTGAGTTGCTCTTGGTATCGGAGTCCCATTGACTTCAGTTACGAGGACCTGCATCACTTCTTCATGCATCGACGTTGAGACTTGTGTGCTGCATCTTCCAGGATATTCCAGGAAAGACGTTCAGATCTGGATGTTTGAACGACTTACCGGATCATGCCATGCATCTGATTTGTTATTGAACTCTCCTGTAATTGTTAGTATTTTTTTCTCTATAGTTTATAAAGACTCTATTATTCACTATAAATGCTGATTATGTTATGCATATACAATTTGTCTTGCAGGTGCCTGATTGCTGACGTCTTCATATACCTGCAGACACGGTTTCCTGTATCCACATACTCGAGAACGTGAGTGTGTGTGACATGGCTGGAGTGCTTTTGCTCCCACTACCCTGCCAAGTACTTAGTTCTTTATTGAGAATATTGAGGGTTCTCGGCACTCGAACAAGTTGATTTTAAAATGTAAACATTGCATTTGTAGCCTCAGTTGTGGTGATCTGACTGACGTTTGTGACTTAATTCTAGACCAGTGTTTATCGAAGTGGTCCGTACCGCCCCCCTGGGGGCGTTGAGGAAATGCAAGGGGGCGGTAGGAGGGTACGCCTTGAATGGGGGGCGTATATTACTGTATAATATACAGTAATATAATCATTAGGGGACGGTGGAAAATTAAATAGTGTCCTAAGTGATTGAAAAAACTTTAAGAAACACTGTTTTAGACTGTGGTACGGAGATGCAGACGCTCAGAATGCGTTCATAGCGCTAAAAGAATACTAGTATTAGTACATAATATTACCAATTATGGTAATAGTAACTCATGATCACCATTCCAATCATAATCATCAGAATCATTTCATTTGTAATGACTATAAGACATTACATGAGGGCTGTAATGAAAATGATTACAAAATATTTTATTCAATTGCTTTATCTCATTTATATTCATTCATTCATTAACATACGTTCATGCTTGTCAATTCCTCTACGTTATTTCTCCGTTTTAATTTATTATGTTGGTAATTCATCCTTAAGAATATTCATGCTTCATCATCAGTAAATTCATGAGTCATCCACGCTGCTCGCGTTGCATACTACTGACGGAGGCGAAGATGGAGACCTTGACGGAATGCCGGGGCAGCGCCACGACCTTGGGTGTCTGCTACAGGACAGCACTTTCTCTACTGTGCTCTGCCCCCGGCTATCCCGTGGAGAGGGAGGGATTACTTTATATTTTTTAGGGACCAGTTTTCTGAGAGAATTGTATCGCAATGCTCGGAAATGGAGAACCGGCGACTTAGTCCCTTGATATATACTTGGTCGGATTTTTGTCTGTCAGGCGAATAAGAAAAGTGTGCTGTCTGTGGTGGAGTAGTGTTCGTTTTTTTAGTAGACGGCATTAGTGAGCTATGATTTTACGCATTTTATAAGCACTCACTATCTTCCTTACTACTCGCACACTTACTTCCATTGACTGTCCTCACACCTCCTTCCCTCCTCCACTGCCCTCACACTCCCTTCCCTCCTCCACTGCCCTCACACTCCCTTCCCTCCTCCACTGCCCTCACACTCCCTTCCCTCCTCCACTGCCCTCACACTCGCTACTATGCTCCTCACACATTTCTAAGAATTTTCAAGAATGTCTCAGAATTTTCAAGTGACTTGAAAAGGGCATGAAATATTTTTGTTTGTTCCCCCAATTTATGAAAGTGATTTTTGTTTGTGCTTCGTCTCACGAGAATGAGTGACGTGTCACGCTTGTAATTCTGTAATTAACAAACTACGTTTGCGTTTGTTTGCAATATTTCACGTAATTTTACTCAATCTTTTTAGAACAACTGAGTGTACAAAGACGAAATAAAATTTAAATTTATATTTCTTGTTTTAGTTTGGGGTTTTCTCAGTGCGAAATACTCCTTTGACAGCTGCTTTCTGTGAGAACTTGTAGTCCTTGGGGACATTCCCCTGAGTGAATACTACGCCATTACCTGTATAACTATTTCCACTAATACTTCCACTGAGTGAATACCACGCCACTGCCTGTACAACTATTTTTACTGACACTTCCAGTTTATAAAGACCTCCCCCAGATACCTACAACTGACATTCCAAGCTCACAGAAAAAGTGCCGTCGTGGGTTCCTCCTTTCTCCCTCGCGCCTCATTAGATTAATGTAAGGAGAATTTGAACGATTCCTTCACTACATCATTTCCTGCTGCAGCGGCCTTGACCTTGTCCATTGTCTTTGCTTTCTTGTCAATCGTCTGGTGGCCTGCCAAGCGCTACTGCTGCTGCGGGCAAAGTTGTTACTCAAGAGTGGTCATTAAATGTTGCCTCAGAACTTTAGCAACACAAGTTTCATTTGCTTAGCTCTCTCGTTGGCCGTATGCTAGCGTGTCAATTGGGTTAACTGTGCTCTACCTTCTTGTTGTTCATGTTTTTCATGTTTTTCTTTAATATGCTATGCTTTTTCTTTCTAAATTTTTTGGGTATCATTCTTTGCTTCTAAAAGGTTTCGTCGATTTCATCATGCGCTGTTATAAAAACAGTTACATGAAGGGATCTCTAAAATAAAAATATAAATAATGAAGGTATTGCAGACAGAGAAAGTGAACGAACACTGACCTGCAACAAGCACTGAAGACTCTAGGCATTTCTCGGACATTAATTATCCGCCCCGTATGTTTTTTAATTCCTCAAGCCACTTTACCTTTAGGCAGGCAGGTGCAACATCCCCCTAAGTTCCGTAGTTCCCCGACCCACCTTGCCTTGAAACAGACATGGCACATCATTCCTGCATGTTTCCTAGTTCTCCAAGCTACCTGGCCTTAAAACAGACATGGCACATCATCCCTGCATGTTTCCTAGTTCTCCAAGCTACCTGGCTTTAAAACAGACATGGCACATCATCCCTGCATGTTTCCTAGTTCTCCAAGCTACCTGGCCTTAAAACAGACATGGCACATCATCCCTGCATGTTTCTCAGTTCCCCGAGCCACATTGCCTTGAAACAGACATGGCACATCATCCCTGCATGTTTCCTAGTTCCCCAAGCCACCTTGCCTTAAAACAGACATGGCACATCATCCCTGCATGTTCCTTAATCCTTCAGTCGCCTTCCCCTCACTGGGCGAAGACCTTCAGCTAATCTTACATTCGCTGCTTGGTTGCCGCCTCCAGTTCTACTTTCTCTCTATTACGTGATCAGTAAGTGCAGGGGCCGTATTCCAGTGGCAGTCGTGCTGTAATGGCAGCGGTATGTCATTTGTAGGACAAAGAGGTGCTTATCAAGTATACGATGTTATTTGTTGGATATAGGGATACTGATCATCAAGTATACGTAGTCCTGGTGACGAGTAGTTTTGGAAAGCGTGCAGAAGATAGTTTTCTAATTCTGCAGTTACTGAGATGTTCCTATCCATTACGATACAAGAGTTGGAACTACACGCATGCACAACCTGCAGCTAGTTCTAAATTCCAGTCTACCGACACAAGGAATCGAATGCGCGACTCCAGAGTCAACATGTGACTACCGAGTCTGAACCGACTCGGTCAGTTGGTAAGCGAGAATCTGCCCCCTAGTTACTGGTAAATTATTACAAAAAATTAACGCTAGTTAATAGATAAAAAGTTAATTGATGGTGGAGTTTATAGTCTAGACATATTAGGTCTCCAACTAAGTTTCCGAACTTGATCTATAGAAACAAAGGAAAATTTTCCCACGGGAAACTTGGTTTTTGGGTCCATCTTGCGCAGAATTTTCTTGCGCACCACATATTGTTTGCACTTACTTGTCCAACAATGGAGCCGTCCTGAGAGATTATTCGCAACTTGCTGCTCTACGAGTTTCAATTGGGGCACAATTTTCAAACTGCATTACGAGTGCGGAATTGATTTGTTACCGAAACTGTAGCAAAAATGTGTACAGACCAATGGAAAATATTTTAATTAATGTTTGTTTATACTTTTGGACACTTGGAATAATAAATTATACATTTTTTGGCTAAAGTTCGGAAACTTAGTTGGAGACCTAATAATTTGTCAAATTCGTTTATATACTTATCTCGTGCGGCTGACAAGCATATCGTACTCGCCTGAGTATCTCCGATTCAAACAACACGTCTATCGTACTCCATTTTACGCGTCATCGGAATGTTTATTGCTCCTTTAAACACCCCTTTGCGACAACTACGAGGGCAAAACTCGATATAATCTTATTTTCGTTTTAGAATACGTATTCGGTTTCACGTATTAGCGTTGAATGCAGTCTTAAATTTTACTAGAGAATCAGTTACTATTTTAGAGTCAATAAACCTTTTATGTGTAAGAATTTGTTAATTACAACTTCTTTATGTATTTGAACTCTTTTCCTTTCGGCTGTATCGCAATTTGCTGATATTTGACCTCAAGAATAGAAGGATCTGCAAAGCCTTTTTGAGCGACGGGAAAGAACTTCAATGCATGTAGTCCGATCTTCGAGGTTACCGCGACCGAGTGCATTTTGGTAGGATACTTCTTTTACGTATCAATGTGATTGGAAAGTGCGTCTCCTTTGCAAATATTCATGAAGACTATGAAATTAATACTATTCGATAATATTGTATTCAATCATTGGTTTTTCAGTAATATCATCGTACTTCACTAATTTACATGGGATATCTTTGAAGATTGATGGAAACATACAGAACTTTTTATTCGTACCGTACTCATTTCTTCATGAATATTTCATATTTTTTTTAAAAGCAATCATATGTGTACACGAAGGGTGCTTTTGATAGTGCTTAATGTTTACTCAGGAATATATACACCTTCCCTAATTCGCCTTAGCCGCTCTAAATCTGCCAACAGGCTGATAATTCAGGTATGAAGACTTCTTTCATCCTCCAGTGCCTTGTGGTGCTAATGAAGTGCATTCTTAATGATGTCCGCCTCCACAGCTTCCTTGCCGTCTTGCCGCGATACCAGAGATTCTATGCTATCAAAATCTAGCTTTAGAAATCCTATTCTACTTTACTCGAGAAATCGACTGTCATTCGACACACACTCAAGCATTTAATTCTTCCATTCCTCGAAATTAAAGTCTTGAAAAATAACGTAGACTTTCTACCATGCACTCTATGAAAGAGAGACTCAAAAACTCCGACTCTGGCTTTATGGTGCTCAAAAACTGGTCTGGAGGCTTTTCTGGACTACATAATTTCACATTAAGTCTTATGGCTTGTATGTCTCCTGAGAATGTATTCATCCCCTCACACATCTACTGCTCCTTCCCGTACGCCCAGCGTACCACGTACGCGTAAACAGCATTCCTTGATGGGAAGGGTAAGCGTACGTAATGTGCTTTGATTTCACCCATTTTCCGTCGTGTGGAAGACAGGAGGCAGAGCTTGAATAACGGTTATTGTTGCTGGTGTGGCCCCTATTTGAATCTATGGCGCACCTTCTAAGGTAGGTTTGGCTCTTCTCATAACATTTAGATCAACTGGTTTCAGCGGAGAAGTAAGGCTAGCACATACGTGTTCTCTTACTTACAATTCGATGATTCAGAGATAAGTTTTGAACTGTAATTCGATTCAAATAGTAATCATGAAAATAAGAAAAACGTGAGGGTCTAAATTTTTGAATTGTTGTCAAAGAAACTTTTAAGCAAATAATTTTGGTACTCATGGTGACCACACATTGTATTGTCTATTATTGAAGACTTCAACGCCTCAAGAAACTTGAAAACTATTAATACGTGATATTTTTCAACGAAGTTGAGCATAAATATTCATATTGATAAAATATTGTTCGCATTTTTAACGTACGAATGATGTCAAACTTCATTCTCCTGCACAAATATTGACGTACAAGACTTGGAAACAATAGCTTTCGGTTGTCATAATTTCAAATAAATTTCTGTAGAATTTATTATAAGGTAAATGAAAAAATTTACTCCTAGATCTGAACAGCAAGGGAACCCCTCACACAGAATCAAAATTAAAGGATGTATATAGGAAAATAGCATGCAAATTTATGGCTGAGCCCATAATTGTTTCCCGCATTTCTGGAGAGTTCAACAGTTACTCCGAAGCTTAGCTGCACTTCAATTAGTTTATAATGTACTGCATGTTAGACATGTGTAATTGTGTGCCTCACACAGGGATTGGATTATATCTTCGTTTACGCACTTGAAAACGAGAATAATAATCCTGCCATAAAGATATACGAACTTGACGTTCGAACTGCAAAAACTTTTCAACATTACACTTATGTGAAATTTTTTGCGTAAAGTAATAAAATATTGATTACATATTCATTTAAGAAACCTGTTTTCCTGGGCTTTCTTACTGTGGTAATTCCTTTCATGCTCGACATCCAGTCTTTACCTTCAGATATCCTGCTTTTCTCTAATTTTTCTCCCCATTCACTGTACAAGCGAACGTCTTCTTCGCAAGCTTGGTCAGCATACATTGAGTTGAAGCTGTCTAAACTCGCCGGCGTCCAGAGCACCCCGTGAAGGGGGCGTCAGACCCTCATTAGGAAGGGGGGAGGGTTACCCACATCTGCATACAGAGTTCAGTGATCTGCTCTGTGACATCACCGGCATCTTCCGCAGTGACGGAACTGATTGTGAAGCATTTAAAGCAGAATATTTGAGTATTTAGGAAAGGAAATTGTAGTTTCCAGGATTTAGGAAAGGATATTTAAATATTTTCAATGTTCGTAAAATAAATGCTTTCTGATTATGTAAAGGAATCTGTTTGCTTTATATAAAGCTACAAGATCCTGGTTTTATTGAAATAACTTTCCCAAACGACAGAAGGCTTTGAATTTATGAAGCTAATAAAGTTGAAGTATCATAAGTTAAAACAAGTATCTCTTTTAAATATAGCTTGTACTACGAATAATGTGTTATTGTCAAAGTTTGGTTATCGCAGTTCTCGATATGTAGTTACATTGTTCATACAAACACGCAGGATGACGGCAACACTTTCATGCCTTCGTATTACTTTATCACAGTAACAGTTAGAGCAATGTTAGGAGATATTGATGAATAAAGCATAATTTCTCAGCCAAAATCTTATAGGACAGAGCTACTCAAAGTGCTGGCCTGCAGACTGGTGCCGGTACGCGAGCCATCAGCTGCCGGTACGCGACGAATTTTCAGAAAAGAAAGACGTAGTAGCACAATTTCAGTAATTTCGCCTGATGCACTGTTTTATTATTTTATTCTATTAAGCAGTGTTTAACTATTATTAAATTCATTATATATATTTTTTCTGTTGTAAAATAATATTACAAGGGAATATTACCGGTTCTTAGCACATTGGAAGAAAAACTGCGGGTACGCTATCTCAGTGTGAGAAGTACTGTTGTAGGAGAGTTTAAAGCACTTGGGTACTGTAATGTTTGGCATTGTCCTTTTGCAAGATCACTTCTTTTCTGTTTACCCACGCTCATTTTTCTGTTAAAACATTTTAAATGTAGTAGCTACTGGCAGTAAACGTAAGCTGTTAACTTTTTATTGTTACATGACAGTTCATAATAAATTTCCTCCAAATCCCTCACTCGAATGTTCTTACCTGCAGAGACCTTTTAATGTTGTAGGATACGTCTTAACGTACGACCGAGCTCTTAGCATTATTGCAGAAGAGCCACTTCCCATTTCCAGTAATATTTATGACTAAAAAGTCGTTTGAAGTTCATAAGCACGTAATAAAACACAGCAGTCCGCTTCTTGTTAAGATGTTTTTCTGACTGACCATGTAATACCCATCATTACGGTAGAAACTCGTACGGCTTACATTAAACTTTTTCATAGTCAGTTCTCTAGTTGTTGTGGCCTAATTTTTCCCAACAGCGTTGCTTGTAATTTCTTATAATTTAGTTTTTGGAGTATCCTTCTCTTGATTCATCCTATAAACTTCAGTCACTTCTGCGTGTAGTTTCACTCACCACATTTCCACATAAGTGTTATTGATTATTGATTGATCGTGCTGCTGAACTTGTATTTTTCTTCTGATATGCATGTTGTAAAACAAACCCTGTGTGCTTTTTACCTGAAGTGCTCTTTTGGATCTGAGATAAGTATTTATTATTGTTATTACTAAATATGAGAAATATTTTGTGACTTAGATAACTGCACATGTCAATTAACACGTTGACTCCGATTGCCTGATTGGTNGACATGGCACATCATCCCTGCATGTTTCCTAGTTCTCCAAGCCACCTTGCCTTAAAACAGACATGGCACATCATCCCTGCATGTTCCTTAATCCTTCAGTCGCCTTCCCCACACTGGGCGAAGACCTTCAACTAATCTCACATTCGCTGCTTGGTTGCCGCCTCCAGTTCTACTTTCTCTCTATTACGTGATCAGTAAGTGCAGGGGCCGTATTCCAGTGGCAGTCGTGCTGTAATGGCAGCGGTATGTCATTTGTAGGACAAAGAGGTACTTATCAAGTATACGATGTTATTTGTTGGATATAGGGATACTGATCATCAAGTATACGTAGTCCTGGTAGCGAGTAGTTTTGGAAAGCGTGCAGAAGATAGTTTTCTAATTCTGCAGTTACTGAGATGTTCCTATCCATTACGATACAAGACTTGGAACTACACGCATGCACAACCTGCAGCCAGTTCTAAATTCCAGTCTACCGACACAAGGAATCGAATGCGCGACTCCAGAGTCAACATGTGACTACCGAGTCTGAATAGACTCGGTCAGTTGGTAAGCGAGAATCTGCCCCTTAGTTACTGGTAAATTATTACAAAAAATTAACGCTAGTTAATAGATAAAAAGTTAATTGATGGTGGAGTTTATAGTCTAGACATATTAGGTCTCCAACTAAGTTTCCGAACTTGATCTATAAAAACAAAGGAAAATTTTCCCACGGGAAACTTGGTTTTTGGGTCCATTTTGCGCAGAATTTTCTTGCGCACCACATATTGTTTGCACTTACTTGTCCAATAATGGAGCCGTCCCGAGAGATTATTCGCAACTTGCTGCTCTACGAGTTTCAATTGGGGCACAATTTTCAAACTGCATTACGAGTGCGGAATTGATTTGTTACCGAAACGGTGGCAAAAATGTGTACAGACCAATGGAAAATATTTTAATTAATGTTTGTTTATACTTTTGGGCACTTGGAATAATAAATTATACATTTTTTGGCTAAAGTTCGGAAACTTAGTTGGAAACCTAATAATTTGTCAAATTCGTTTATATACTTTTCTCGTGCGGCTGACAAGCATATCGTACTCGCCTGAGTATCTCCGATTCAAACAACACGTCCATCGTACTTTATTTTATGCGTCATCGGAATGTTTATTGCTCCTTTAAACACCCCTTTGCGACAACTTCGGGGGCAAAACTCGATATAATCTTATTTTCGTTTTAGAATACGTATTCGGTTTCACGTATTAGCGTTGAATGCAGTCTTAAATTTTACTTGAGGATCAGTTACTATTTTAGAGTCAATAAACCTTTTATGTGTAAGAATTTGTTAATTACAACTTCTTTAGGTATTTGAACTCTTTTCCTTTCGGCTGTATCGCAATTTGCTGATATTTGACCTCAAGAATAGAAGGATCTGCAAAGCTTTTTTGAGCGACGGGAAAGAACTTCAGTGTATGCAGTCCGATCTTCGAGGTTACCGCGACCGAGTGCATTTTAGTAGGATACTTCTTTTACGTATCAATGTGATTGGAAAGTGCGTCTCCTTTGCAAATATTCATGAAGACTATGAAATTAATACTATTCGATAATATTGTATTCAATTATTGGTTTTTCAGTAATATCATCGTACTTCACTAATTAGCATGGGATATCTTTGAAGATTGATGGAAACATACAGAACTTTTTATTTGTACCGTACTCATTTGTTCATGAACATTTCGTAATTTTTTTAAAAGCAATCATATGTGTACACGAAGGATGCTTTTGATAGTGCTTAATGTTTACTCAGGAATATATACACCTTCCCTAATTCGCCTTAGCCTCTAAATCTGCCAACAGGCTGATAATTCAGGTATGAAGACTTCTTCCATCCTCCAGTGCCTTGTGGTGCTAATGAAGTGCATTCTTAATGATGTCCGCCTCCACAGCTTCCTTGCCGTCTTGCCGCGATACCAGAGATTCTATGCTATCATAATCTAGCTTCAGAATTCTATTCTACTTTACTCGAGAAATCGACTGTCATTCGACACACACTCAAGCATTTAATTCTTCCATTCCTCGAAATTAAAGTTCTGAAAAATAACGTAGACTTTCTACCATACACTCTATGAAAGAGAGACTCAAAAACTCCGACTCCGACTTTATGGTTCCCAAAAACTGGTCTGGAGGCTTTTCTGGACTACGTAATTTCACATGAAGTCTTATGGCTTGTGTGTCTCCAGAGGAATGTATTCATCCCCTCACACATCTACCGCTCCTTCACGTACGCCCAGCGTACTACGTGCGCGTAAACAGCATTCCTTGAAGCGAAGGGTGAGCGTACGTAATGTGCTTTGATTTCACCCATTTTCCGTCGTGTGGAAGACAGGAGGCAGAGCTTGAATAACGGTTATTGTTGCTGGTGTGGCCCCTATTTGAATCTATGGCGCACCTTCTAAGGTAGGTTTGGCTCTTCACATAACATTTAGATCAACTGGTTTCAGCGGAGAAGTAAGGCTAGCACATACGTGTTCTCTTACTTAGAATTCGATGATTCAGAGATAAGTTTTGAACTGTAATTCGATTCAAATAGTATTCATGAATATAAGAAAAATGTGAGGGTCTAAATTTTTGAATTGTTATCAAAGAAACTTTTAAGCAAATAATTTTGGTCCTCGGTGACCACACATTGTATTGTCTATTATTGAAGACTTCAATGCCTCAAAAAACTTGAAAACTATTAATACGTGATATTTTTCAACGAAGTTGAGCATAAATATTCATATTGACAAAATATTCTTCGCATTTTTAACGTACGAATGATGTCAAACTTCATTCTCCTCCACTAATATTGACCTACAAGACTGAAAAAACAGCTTTCGGTTGTAATAATTTCAAATAAATTTCTGTAGAATTTATTATAAGGTAAATGAAAAAATTTATTCCTAGATCTGAACAGCATTTATTCCTAGATCTGAACCTAGATCTCACACAGCCCATAATTGTTTCCCGCATTTCTGGAGAGTTCAACACTTACTCCGAAGCTTAGCTGCACTTCAATTAGTTTTTAATATACTGCAAGTTAGACATGTGTAATTGCGTGCCTCACACAGGGATTGGATTATATCTTCGTTTACGCACTTGAAAACGAGAATAATAATCCTGCCATAAAGATATACGAACTTGACGTTCGAACTGCAAAAACTTTTCAACATTACACATATGTGAAATTTTTTGCGTAAAGTAATAAAGTATTGATTACATATTCATTTAAGAAACTTGTTTTCCTGGGCTTTCTTACTGTGGTAATTCCTTTCATGCTCTGCATCCAGTCTTTACCTTCAGATATCCTGCTTTTCTCTAATTTTTCTCTCCATTCACTGTGCAAGCGAACGTCTTCTTCGCAAGCTTGGTCAGCATACATTGAGTTGAAGCTGTCTAAACTCGCCGGCGTCCAGAGCACCCCGTGGAGGGAGCGTCAGACCCTCATTAGGAAGGGGGGAGGGTTACCCACATCTGCATACGGAGTTCAGTGATCTGCTCTGTGACATCACCGGAATCTTCCGCAGTGACGGAACTGATTGTGAAGCATTTAAAGCAGAATATTTGAGTATTTAGGAAAGGAAATTGTAGTTTCCAGGATTTAGGAAAGGATATTTAAATATTTTCAATGTTCGTAAAACAAATGCTTTCTGATTATGTAAAGGAATCTGTTTGCTTTATATAAAGCTACAAGATCCTGGTTTTATTGAAACAACTTTCCCAAACGACAGAAGGCATTGAATTTATGAAGCTAATAAGTTGAAGTATCATAAGTTAAAACAAGTATCTCTTTTAAATATAGCTTGTACTACGAATAATGTGTTACTGTCAAAGTTTGGTTATCGCAGTTCTCGATATGTAGTTACATTGTTCATACAAACACGCAGGATGACGGCAACACTTTCATGCCTTCATATTACTTTATCACAGTAACAGTTAGAGCAATGTTAGGAGATATTGATGAATAAAGCATAATTTCTGAGCCAAAGTCTTATAGGACAGAGCTACTCAAAGTACCGGCCTGCAGACTGGTGCCGGTACGCGAGCCATCAGCTGCCGGTACGCGACGAATTTTCAGAAAAGAAAGACGTAGTAGCACAATTTCAGTAATTTCGCCTGATGCACTGTAGTACTTTCATTATTTTATTTTATTAAGTAGTGTTTAACTCTTATTAAATTCATTGTATATATTTTTTCTGTTATAAAATATTACAAAGGAATATTACCGGTTCTTAGCACATTAGACATGGCATGGGACTTCGGTATTGAACCAAGAATGGGCCAAACGGCTCGTTCCTATTGCCTTATTCTATTCTATTCTATTCTAGAAGAAAAACTGCGGGTACGCTATCTCAGTGTGAGAAGTACTGTTGTAGGAGAGTCTAAAGCACTTGGGTACTGTAATGTTTGGCATTGTCCTTTTGCAAGATCACTTCTTTTCTGTTTACCCACGCTCATTTTTCTGTTAAAACATTTTAAATGTAGTAGCTACTGGCAGTAAACGTAAGCTGTTAGCTTTTGATTGTTACATGACAGTTCATAATAACAAATTTCCTTCAAATCCCACACACGAACGAATGATCGTTCTTACCTGCAGAGACCTTTTAATGTTGTAGGATACGTCTTAACGTACGGCCGAGCTCTTAGCATTATTGCAGAAGAGCCACTTCCCATTTTCAGTAATATTTATGACTAAAAAGTTGTTTGAAGTTCATAAGCACGTAATAAAACACAGCAGTCCGCTTCTTGTTAAGATGTTTTTCTGACCGATCATGTAATACCCATCATTACGGTAGAAACTCGTACGGCTTGCATTAAACTTTTTCATAGTCAGTTCTCTAGTTGTTGTGGCCTAATTTTTCCCTAACAGCGTTGCTTGTAATTTCTTATAATTTAGTTTTTGGAGTATCCTCTCGATTCATCCTATAAACTTCAGTCACTTCTGCGTGTAGTTTCACTTACCACATTTCCACATAAGTGTTATTGATTATTGATTGATCGTGCTGGTGAACTTGTATTTTCCTTCTGATATGCATGTTATAAAACAAACCCTGTGTGCTTTTTACCTGAAGTGCTCTTTTGGATCTGAAATAAGTATTTATTACTGTTATTACTAAATATGAGAAATATTTTGTGACTTAGATAACTGCACATGTCAATTAACACGTTGACTCCGATTGCCTGATTGGTGTAAAACTTCACTTTGTACGCATAGTCACTAGAAGGATCGGAAAAAATTACAGAACCTAACCTCAGTGGTACACATACGTACCACTTCGGAGTCAACGTGTTAAACGCTATGTTATGTAATCATGTGTTATCCTAATTCGTCAAGGAATGATAGAACTTTTGTTTTACCCTAACCGAAGTGTTTCGTGTATGATTCATGATTCTGAAAACATTGCAAAAACGATTGTTCATGTTCTTACAGTCAAATTATTAACTGGAGAAACAACATTAAGAAATTTATTCTATTTTCTCCAGTCCCTGTCTTCCTCAGAGACTCTAAGGTGTTCGTTTAGTATTCTACGTACTGCATCCTGCGTTACTGCGTATATTCTTTCTTACGAATTGCCTGCTCACAGCAGGCTGGACTGGTCAAACTATGACCTTGTCTTGTAACTCTTCAGTGAAATCCAACCTCTAGGACAGATGACCGTGGCGTCGTGTTCAGAATAACAAGTTTTTTTAGGGGCCAGGGAGAGTTTGTGAGCGAGCAGCAATGGCCTGGTCCTTTCATGCTCTGGGTAACAAAAACCTATAAAATTAAGTTATGGTCAAAAGGTGACCTTGTCTTGCACTGCAAAACTTTAGAGAAAATCAAATTTCTGGGCATCTGTTGCTGGAACTGACGGTACCATCATGTAGAATAATTTAAAAAAGCTAAAAACACCAAACCATTCAATGGTTTTTATGAGTGGAAGTGACTCAAGTCTCAGCCAAAAATGGTTGGTGTTTCATCAACGCTTCCTCGTTCCTGTTTCCGTGGGACTGGACAAATTAATTGGTCGACTTGAATAAGTTTACCTGTTAATTATATTGTTAATTATGGTTCAATACAGAAATGCACGAGTGAACAAGTGAAACGTTTTTTGGGTGGTTTTTGGAAAATTGAAATATTTAAATATATCTAAACAAGTGTACGATATAGAAGTTATTGCACAGCCGTTATTTTCCTGTGAATTGACACCGAATATTCTAGAAGACATCGGCTAATTTTGGCTTAAAAATTTATTTTTGGAACCATAAAGCCGTAGAAATCGTACTCTGAGGTTTCCACTCTGATTATTAAATTCCTTAGCAGTCCAAAGTGTGAGTTTAATACCTATCATTTCCGGCGCAGCGCTTCAACTTGAAGTCGCTAAGACTTACTATCAAGTACTGGAAAATGTGCGGAATCTTCAATCTGTGCGAGTTACGCATTTTCTGTGTGACTGCAGCGCCCTGCAGTGGAGGTACAGTACAGGTGCGGTGCCCTTGCGTGGCCCATAGGAGGACGATCCTCTCGTTCACCTTAGTGGCAACACCTGATGGTCTGCACCTTGTGGCAACACCTGGTAGTCTGTGACCTGCTGTCACTATGTCCTTGCCACATGCCTGTCAAGAGGGATCCCAAAGCCCACAGCTGCTCTCATAATTTCTGGCTTATTTTAACACTTTACCGACTACATTTTTTTCCAAGGAGAGAGAAATGAAACGCATCTTCATGCTGGTCTTAGACGGATTCGTTTGATTACCAGCAACGTCTGTACAAACAGAACTGCCATATGTTCTAAAAGTTCTATTACTGTTGAATTCAGTACTGAGTTGATAAACACCTTAGGTTTTGTCTTAACCCTTTAACGACTAATTTGTTTTTCTAGTTTCTACGTCTAAGCTCACAAAGACCGTCTGTACACTGATGCAATGAAGCACGCTGAGAGCAAGGCAGCCAAAAGAACGACGCTGTAACATGCCGCTGCGTTTAAACCTAGTAGCAACCTCATATTGCTCACTATTTAATTATTAGAACAATTCTCCCAAAGACCATGAAAGACGACCGAATTGTCCTTTTAGTCGCTAAAGGGTTAACACGCTTTTTCAAAGAGGGCTTCAAAGACCATTTGGAGGGTGAAACGTTCTGGCTGACTGACCTGCGGTGAGTGGATCATTTTATGCAAGTTATTTGTGTTAGGATGGTCTGTTGTCGCTCGAATTATCAATGTTACATCTCTACCTGACCAGTCGATCCGTAGGCGCTCTTGAACAGAACGCTCAAGTTGCCCTGTAACTGTGATGTGTACACGATAACTTCGGGCTCTCAACTAACATTGAAGAGTATGAGGCTGCTATAAAAATTGTTCAAAAGTAATTTGAAATAAAGCTGCACAACATATTGCCTGCACAGGCTGGTAGGCTGCACAGCATGTTGCCTGCGTAGGCTGGTAGGCTGCACAGCATGTTGCCTGCGTAGGCTGATAGGCTGCGCAACAGGCACGCAGGATACAAGGTATGCATTTTGCAAGCAATCAAGCAACGTTTGTGAATAGCGTGGTGTTGGTGACTCGTACAGCTGCCCTACATGTTCTTTTGGCTCATCAAATTCTTATCTGCACTTAGCAAGATATGTTTACCAGGTGCTAATTGAAACCTGACTGCCTAGCACTGAACAGGACATATGTTCACCAAGTGTTCATCAAATTCTGACTAACAGCACAATACAGAAGTCTTTCAAATTTATGTTTCTATAAAGAAAACTTTTCTCTCACATCGGCTCTATCTGAGCTCTGCATGCTATAAAAAAATTTTAATTAAATTGCGAAGTTTCATTCTTGTATGATTTAAAGTGCGACAAACTTATCAGGTATGTACAAACATTTGTGTATACATATTTGCTACTGAAATTAAATCAGGTTCAAAATTTGTTTTCTTCAGAACCCTTGTCTGTTATTCCGAGAATCATCCTTATGACACTGCGTGTGTTTAGAACTGTGTGAGTTGCTTATGTAATGACGTATAGTAAGTTATAAATAAAGAGTAATTCATATAATGTTTTAAATAAATAGTAATGACGAATAATTAGCTATAAATAAGTACATAGTAATGACGTATGAGTTATAAGTAAGTAGATCTGACAGAGTAGTATTTAAATAGATTTAAAAACTATCATTATTGTGCTGCTATAAAAAATATTCGAGAAAGATGCAAGTTCATTTAATACAACTATGTATCTTGTTTCTTCATTTCTATCATTATTTCAAATTTATTTGAAACTGAGATAATTCATAAATAATTTTGCCTCACCTATTATATATGAATTTTTTAATTTTAGGATTTTCTTCTTCGTTTTCGGCGTTTTGATTTCCTTTTTCATTTTATTCCTCATTCTTACCTCTTCACATTCACCTCTAGTGTTGCATTTCTTCACTTTAACCGCTCATGTTAAATTCTTTTCACGTATACCTCTTTCGTTTCATATTCTTCACCTATACATTTTCTGTTGCATATCTTAACATTCACTTCTTTTGTTGCATTTTGTTCGTCACCAATTTTTGTACTTCTTCCTCCAGAAGCATGCCGGTGGTGTGGGGTAGTGACAGGGCGGAGACCCCCCCGAGGGGCAACGCCCCCTACGGCGTGGTTGCAACTAGACACTATCAGTCTGGACCCCCGGCGCTGTATCACAACGTGAGATTATTTTAGTGTTCCTTTATTTTCGCCATTTTTAGTATTGAGAGTTATGATGGAGCATGGATAAACATGCTTACCTTTATAACCTAATCTACGGATGCTGCACGTACCTTTTTACTCGCTACCTATGAAAGCTATCGTCTTGTAGAAACACGAGTTAACAAGCTCGTGTATCCAGAAACTCGGGAAGGATCCCTGCATTAACGTCTTAATCTGTAAAGATGTGTGAACGTCAAATGCAACTTTTTGTGATTTGAGTTTACACGTTTCGGCCAAAAATTTGTTTTGATTAAATAGTTTCATCATATCTAATAAATGACATGGAAATGCACGGTATTTATAATCCGAACCCCCAGAAAGTTGACACCAATAAAATTGTGATATATTGAGTAACTTAATATACAATGGTACTGCAAATGATTGTAAAGTTTAATGACTTTATTAAGTTCATTTACTTGAAGCGTTGAGAACCCAACACTCACTCTTCCACTCATTTCACACTTAATATTGATTTAGAAACTGCGTTCTACTGCCTCGATATTAGTTATTTTCTTCAAATTCCGGGCCGGAGGGAGCGAGTCACTATTTAATTAGGAAATACCAGCTTGTTTTCATCCCATTTCTGCAAATTTTCTTTACGTGTGTATTAAGAAAAAGAAGTAGTGCATTTTACTGTGATCAAACCTACACTTTATTGTTAATACACATATATTTTGTAATGAGTGATCCATATGATACATAGAATGGAAACATACTATTGTACATAAATTTATTTTTGTATCAAATACTCGTGTGCGATCTGTCTTTGACTGAAGTTTATAACTTTGTCTTCAGGACGAGGAGGGCGAGGTGTTCGAGACAGTTCAAGAAGGTGAGAAGACGTTCTGCTGGAGCTCGAACACGGCTATTTACAGCTGCTGGGCTTCTCTGTTACATTCCTCGTCATATTTGCCTCGAGAAATTTGAAAGAAATTAAGTTTACATAGCTGTATCATGATAGGGCGAGACTGCATATGTGCGTAATTCAGACGTGTTGGTTTGGGTGGTAGCGCTGAGATCGATCAATTTTGTTCAATCTGCCTCTTTTTACAAATCGGCCCATCCACTTAACCCTTTCGAGTCTGGTGGTACACATTTCATACCTCTGAAGAAGTCATATTTAATGCTTGGTGGTACAGAAAGCACACCATTTTTTTTAAATTAACTTCCTGCGCTGCCTGGCAGCTCAAAATTATACCACCTTCATAACTATAAGTAAATATCACTATGAATCTATAAATTATTGAGCATGTTACACATTTCTTTCCATCAAAAGTATGGGCCTGAAAAGGTTAAGTTCACCGTATTTTGAAAGCTATTCAAAAAAATTGGAAATTTCACTCACTAATTTATTGAATTCAGTGATTTTCATATCAGATGTTAAGCTAACATCACGATTGGTTGATTGTATAAACACCAGGAGAGATGTCCTCCAGATTCAGGATTATAACTGTTCACGTAGCGGATCTCGGTGAGTTGGTGTTCTGTCGACTTGGACGTCTTGATCTTCAATCCATTAACACATTGACTCCGAAGTGGTACGTATGTGTACCACTTAGGTTAGGTTCTGTAATTTTTTCAGATCCTTCTAGTGACTATGCGTACAAAGTGAAGTTTTACACCAATCAGGCAATCGGAGGCAACGTGTTAATGTGCGTTTGGCTCGCCAAGTATCGAATCAAAACTAGTAATTTGAAATGCTCAGCAATAAATTAAATTATTTATCCCTCACTGGTATCAAAATTTACAGCTATACTTTCCTGTCAAAAATACCAGTGAATGATGATGTTAGAATGTATTTACTCCAATATTTTTTGAAAAGTAAGTTACATATTTCTGTATTGCCTTGAAAATGGATGGGAGGGCTTCAAATGAAATCATTGCACTTTCCTTAATGAGGCATGACTTTTTCACTTCTTGAGTGCGGGTGAGGGAGAGAGAGAGAGAACCACCGCCATATTGACGCTAGGCTAAACCAGCCAATGCTGCTGAGTTTAGCTCTTGTCCAAAACAAGCAGTGTGCCTTATTAACTTATAGGTCAATGTTAATGATGTTTGTGTGAATGGACTTGCTCTTCATCGGGCGTTTGTTGTGAAAAGGGAAAAGCAGGAGGATTATTTTTCCTGTTATACTGGTGCTCTAAATTTCTACATGGTCTTCATTGTTTGTGTGATGCATCAGCAAATATTTTCCAAATTTGGTAGTTAGACTTGCAAATTATTTTTGTATTGCTTGCTATTGAACTGATGATCGAAACGTACAGTTTAAAAAGCTGCTTCTGAAAACAGTTGCATGAGCCAAATTTTTTATTGGTGAAATTTTTTTTGCCTTGGACGTTGAACCTGATCATGGGTAAATCTGAGACACTGACTCGTAATAAAACGTCGAATTTCCTCCAATGCCTGAAGCGTTAGAAACAAAGTAAACTTTCTTCTTTATTGGTAGCTGACAATTCGTGACTGCTCACAGAAAAGCGAAATACGAGACGATGTCTTCTCTTTTAGAACATTATTTACTACAAAAATTGAAGATTTTTTACCGCAAACGTTAAAGATTAGTTACCACAAACATCAAGGATCATTTACCACAAATATCAAAGATTATTTACCAAAAACATCTAAGATAATTGAGCGTTGTTAGTGAGGATAATTTACTATAATCTTATTTAATTTGTCTTTACCTACATATAGCTTGTGCAAGTTTTGTTGTTCTGAGAGAACAATTAAAAAATAAAATATAAGATACTGAAATACCGAAACTTTCCACGTAATCGAGTAACAAAAACATCCTATGACCTAGAGCTTACTTTATGTACAAGAATCCTCGTTCTGTGTTTTAGTATGCAGGTCAAGTGTGACTCGTTTTAAACTCGTGTCACTATGCCTTTTCTCATTTTGTTTGCGTGTGCATTCATTCTGAAGAAAAAATCACCAAACTGCAGTTAACTACAACGAAAGCACTCTGGACCTTGTAACCGGCGTTCATCGTCAACGTACAGTACGCGTGAGATTTTTTAGTCCTAACTTGTGAGTTGAATGAGGTCATTTGTGTAGGAGTGGAAATTAAATCTAACTCGAGTTTCCTTGTATGGGGCCTACTCGTATTGTGTACGGGTGTGCTGATACAAAGCATGGGACTGATCAGCCATGCCAAACCAATACTCGAGACTTATCTAGACGTGCAGCCCACGGTCTTTCAAGACTGAAGTACCTTACTGCTATACTCTATGAAAGTATGCTAGTTTGTATATATCATAGCTATGCTGTGTCCGAAGGATTGCACATGTACCTGGAAATTCAAATATCGCTCTTGGTTGCAGAGGAGGTGGTCCATAAGCGCCGTAAAGCCACCACCACCACCAAAAACATCGAGCGCAGGACCCAGCGAGACCTGCTCATAGAAGACGGTCGCGTTGTGGGGGACACAGGGCCTACGGTGACAGAGGACGTTACCGAGGACACTCAGGTCAAGGAGACCTTTGCTGACGAGGTAACGTCAGGGTCTTCATGAGCTTGCGCTTTACAACTCTTCTCTGAAGACATATATTAAGGTGATCTTGTGGGATGTCCTGCACAATTAATTGACTACGTTTTTCACGGCCCCCTCCACCCCACCCATAGGTTGTGTTGAGCATCAGTCATCCATTTCATTAAGATGTATTTCTTAGAAATGTCTAGTTCTACACAGCACTTGTTGGACGCTGCAGGTTTTGAGTATCTTTGTGGATTTAATTTTTTCAACTAAGTGAACTTTGATATTCGTTATTACCTCTCTTTCTGGTGGGGGAAAGTGATATAAACACTGACCATGTGCGTGTGTAGTCACAGTCTTGCTGCCTTCACGTTCTGTGCTAACGATGCAGAATTATTTCCTAACATAGACCTCAGGGCTATCTTCAGTAGAAGAATAAGCGAATGTTCTTTGGAGAACGACTGATTCATAGCTTTGATGCTTTGATATGTTCTGGAGCGGTTAGCTCTTCCTTGTTAGATCATTCTCTTGACTTAGTATACTGTCACAGTACGGACAATAAAGTTCTTGTCCACATCATAATATAACTTAAATAATTTAGATAATATCTTCCATTTGTGGGACCGTAATTTGCATGCTAATAGATCTTCTGTGCAGGATTGCTTGTAATAATTAGGTCTTGACGGCTCAAACTAAACTCAAAGCTAGCAGCTTTAAAGTACAATCTACTGGCATCATTTTTTTAAATGAGTTAAATGATATTCCGCAAAAGTAGTTCATCTGAAGCCATATCAATAGAGCGCTTGTTCAATCCCTCAAGTTTTCCAATGAAACTGTGATGCTGGAGGCACTAATTAACTCGTGAAACGAGCCTGAAAATTTTCTCAGCAGTCTGCAGCAATTTGACGATTGCAGGATGTGACCTTCTTTTAAAACGAGAAGCCGAAACCTTCGTAAAAGTCGTTCTTTTTATTGATGGGTACACATACATTAGCTGGGCGAAATAAATGCAAAAACTTGCTAAATAAGGGACTTGTCCTTCCGTTATTTTAAACTCGGCTTTAACGAGTCCAGGAGTTAACTCAGGTACGTTAAAATTTCTTGAAGAAAAAACTTGAGCCCTTCTTTATACGAATTTTTTACAGCTTTTTGAGCGAGTAAGAAGAAGAAAACGGCTGCTTACTTATTATTCATAATTACCTCAAACTATTGGGCATATGGATTAGCAATTTTGAGGCCAGTCCAGCTTTTAGTTTTCATTTTGTAATTTTTTGACTTTTGGTAAATCACATTCACTGTGTAAATCACTATAGAATCTTCCTTGAAAAATGAGTTATCGTCAGAAAAGAATACTTGCTTCGTGGCACACAAATTATAGATTTCCGATTATGGTACTTAATTTCTTTTAACCGTAATTTTCCTGTACGATGATTTGAACACGATAAGAACTCCGTGATATGGCCTCGGGTTTCCCTGTAGAGCGAAGCTGTAGTAAGAAATGATCTCCAGACACTAACACACAGAAGTAACTTATTTAGAGTTTGTTCAAAAAACTTAAGTTATTTATTCATCAACTTCTTATAATTTCGAATCGATTAAATGAGCTTCCTAAGATTGATCGTGGGTGACATTGGTGTTGTTACTGTAAGCCTATTACGGTATTCAGCTTTACGTTGTAACTAAAGAAGTGTTTTAGCAAACGTAGGTGCTGTTTTAGCACTGATGTCACACCTGACTGCCGTAGTTTGATCATTTTTGACCCAATCTGTTTCAAAAAGAATAGGAAGACTGTTCAGTGCACTATCGAGGGAGCATTTCTTCCGAGTTGGACACTCAAACATGCCATGTAGCACACACGTCATCTGACCCTAGGTTTCATCACTGTTTTGTTGTTTGTATGTCCAGAACCTGAAGCCTGAGGGCCAGTCTGATGCCGTGGCTGCGCTGCCTCCAGGGGAGGGTTGGGTGGCAGTGCCAGGTAGTCTCATCACCTCAGAGAAGGTGGAGCGCTACGTCAACAGCCACCAGGAACACGAACACACCAGGGAGACTGAGCAGCATGCCCATCATGGCAGCGTCACCAACGACGTGAGTAAAATTTTCCTTATTTGCTTTTGCTTTGCACTTCGATTATTTTGGTACTCAGTAGCGTGCTGACGTTTAATTTAAGAAGTAAGTTGCGTGCGGACGTTTAATTTAGGTAGTCAGTTGCGCGCTGAACTTTAATTTGGATTGAGAGTTGCGTGTCATTGCTGATGTTGCAGACCACGTGTCAATGTAGTGTGAAGGCCCATGAAAACTACAATGATTATGCTTGCGGATTTCTCCTCTTCCAATTTGTGCTGTACGAGAATTGGGCATCAAAAAATGTCTAAAAGAATTTAACAATTTATTTTAGATCAAATTTCAGTTTGAATCTCTTTCTCAGATTTTATTTGCGTTGTGACGTCTGTTACATCTGGAAAAAATGCAGTCTGAAAAAAATTTCCAATCTATCATATTATATAGACATAAGTCTTTCATACGACAACACCAGGATTCCCAAAGTTGAATTTTAGATTCAGAAACTGTGCAAGTAAAACTTGATGTACAAACGAACTGAAGTTAAGAGGATTTAGAACGTCTTCATCGCTGCCCGACAGCCTTTCTACGAGGGCTCGTCGCTACAGAAAAGTTCACTTTTTCTGCCCTGCCATTTGGCATTTCTGGTCAGCAGCCCATTGCTGCGTCAATTTATTTATGCTCAAATATTATGCATTTGAAATCCGTTTTCTTCTCGTCTTCAACCTTGAACACAGTTGCAAGTAGCAGACTGCTGGCTCGAAGAGTTAGGATGAAGAAAATATCGATTGGATAACATCAGCCATTACCGCAACCTAAATTTGAGAGATTAGCTAATAGGACAGAAAGCGATGTGCACAACTTGGCATCTGAGGGCAGAGTAAATCAAAAGTATTGATGTGACGCCTCAGTTTAAGCACCATTGTTGCAGTGCACACAAGATGCAACGGGAGCATCGTGAAAGCTCACTGCAAGACTGTCACGTGGCTTCAATTGTTCAGAAAAACCTCGGTTAGCGCGTCTTCGTGTTACTCGAGTGGGACTGGCGCGATCACCAATGGACGCCTGATTTGAATGCGGCGAGGCGAAATTTTTGAGGGCTTAATTTTTATCTTTACATAACTTAAGAAAGCAGTAACGTTTTATTCAAACGATCCTTAATTCTGACGAACTGCATATATATTGTACGAACACGTTAATAATCCTAGTGATAAATATATCTTTATTGTGTAATGTATGCGTCTTGCATTTATAATGTGGTGTGTTTTGTGTTTTTTATACGAGTACTAGCGTGGCAAACCAGTCCTTGTCATGTGCATTAGAAAATGCCTCCTGCAGCATGTCATTCCTGCCAGTCCGTACATCGAGTAAGTAATTGCATACTGGTGCTAAATCTATTGCTCATTATTTAAGTTTTGAATTTATTTGAGCTAGCAATCCAGTTAACTTGTACATTTAACTATAGCGAGACAAGGTGTTAGACTGAATAGCTACGTACAAGTTTTGCATCAAAATATGTCAGAGATTCCAGAGTGAGTGCAGGTCAAAAGCTCGGATGTAATCATCAGATTGCTCGCGTGAACGACAGACATAAAAAGTTTCTGCTTTTTCAAGTAATATAGAGACGAAGATAACGGTTATTCCTTCCCGAAAACGATGCCACACTGACGTATTGTTTTAAAATGTTATCTACCATCACATCACATCAAACATTCTACTAATGCAACGGATTTCCAAAGAATTGTTAAGGGGGTCGTTAACCCTAGTATTCAATAATTCCGTTTATGAACGTACCATGAAAGGTGAAAATAGGGTTCACTGCTCACCATTAATTTTGCAACGGAACTATCGTCAGCTTATGTAATGGTCAATATTTCATGTGGAGCTTATCTTTTAATTATAAGCCTACCTGTAATTTGTAAGGAAACCCTTTGTCTGTTACAATTTTTCTCAACGATTCCTTATATTGAGCTGTATTGAAAGTTTTTTTGTTGATTGTCTTAAAAACTTTGAAAACTGGAATATTTTTCCGACTGGATATCAACTGTTTCTGACTAGGGAGAGGAGTCAATTGCTGAATTTTGCTTAACACGTTTCCTGCGATTGCCTAGCCTGTGCAAATCTTTACTTTGCACAAATAGTCCCTAGAAAGCTTTGAAAAAATGACAGAACCTAACCTGAGTGACCACCGGTGGGTCACTTCGCAGGAAATGTGTTAAGAACTAATGTTGTTTGAGTTATGCAGGTTTTTTAATGTCTGGAACACCTTGTGTAACGTCTACACACTATCGAACGACTGCACATTACACTGTACAACTGCTACACTCCTTTTAACTGCTACGCATCATTACATTACATTACGTGTGGGTGATGGTGCTACTGTACTGCTACAGGACTGAACTGTAACAGTAGTGTCAGTGACATTCCATGTTAGTGCAAGACTGTTAAAGTACACTTTATTGACGCCAGTTTAGAGTCTAGTCCAAGCGATTATTAGTACTTTTACGTAATATTTGCCAGAAAACTAGTTTAAACGATGTGGATATTTAGGTAGCATTTGCCAAAAGGCGAGTTCAAGCGAGCTGCAGGTGAGTTGCTCTTCTAAAAGCTGAAAGAACATCGAATTTGAGCCTCTAATGGCAGTTAAAGCTACAATACAAATTGGGAAAATATTGAGGTACAAATTGTGTTCCAGTATTTGATTAATGATGAAATAAAGATGTAGAATGAGGTTTTTAATGTTTCAAAATGCCAAAGACACTAACCACTTTTAGGTATTTGGAAACTAGTCCGTTTTTTTTAAGAATGTGCGAGATAATTTTTGTAGGTTTACTGAACTACAATAGATATGTAATGACAATTGGTTAGATTTGACTGTAAGTTCTAGTTCACCATTCTAAAGGTAGATGAAATCGCGGCTTAAGCTCGCGTCTTCAAGCAAGTTCCGTCGTAACGGTTACGACTTGTACGTCTCTAGCTGCTTGGATAAGTGAATTACGATCTGTCGATTGATGCACACTAATTTTCAGGTCAAAAAAGTGTAATAGGAAAAAACAATGTACCTTCACTGGTGCAGTCTATGATGTACGCCCTCAAACGTTTCGTAATTTTTTTTTCTGTTGAAAAACCTCTGCATTGCAGAAGCTTCGACTAATTCATGCTAGTCAAGTGTGGATATATACTCGTAGTGTAATATCAATTGAGTGATTTCACATGCATGAAATGTGACGTTTCATATCTTGAAAATTATAATGAAACTCATTATTTTTTTAACGTGTTACATTGATCCTGGGTAAAAGGATGCACACTAATGCATCTGTGGGGTTGACAACATGAAATTAACGACGTTTACGTGTCACAAAGAGCCACAAGTATCTGCATTTTTCTTGGATTGTATTAATGTAATATTTGAAGTAGGATATGTAAGCCATAACTAATCGCTACTGAAGACGGCTCATTTTTATACCTGGATTATTTATCTATGGGATATTTCGTCTCAAGTTCAAGTTGAAGTGCAGTCGCAGGTCAGAAAATGATTAGGACACAACCACCTAACAATGAATGTTCCAGCGAGATGAGGCCGCGTCAGTGTGTGTGGTGTGATGTAACGTTAACGAATGACTTACAACTTCAATGCAAGTTACAATTTAGTTCACTAACTTACTTTTAGTGGTAGTGGGTAGTGCTTCCGTTCGAACTCGTCCACCTTTGTTATTCTGTGTCATGGATAAGAGATTCGATTGCAGCAGAAATAAATCATGGAATTAAGCAATTGTTCAGTGTTGTTTATTTTTCGGCATTATTTTAATTTTGACAGAGGCTTTAGTGAAGTGCCTTGTTCCACGAAGGTCCTGCTTACTGCGCTCGATGTGTGTTTAATATTCCGGAATATTATTTGTAGGGAAATTATGCTGATAGAAAATGTGTCATGAGATTCTCTACACTCAGCCGCTAATATTTGTACTTTAAAAATAGAATACGAATGCCCAAACTTAGAACCTTGTGATCGTTTCCCACAATACATGTATGTAATAAGAATACTTTCCAGTTAACTCGAGATATATCAAGAAAACTACGAAGGCTAAAAACGAAGAAAAGATATACCTTATAAATATTACATATCCGCTGTTTAAAAAATAGGGAGCTTGCAAAAACGTCGGATATTGAAAAGAAATTTCTCACCTTTTGTTGAAACGTGCATTCTCCCTGTCTATCCTTCCTTGACCGGCTCTCCTGCTCACACTACCTCGTGAAAATAACCGTTGCTGCATGAAGTTGAGATGCAAGTTATCTCAACAAAGGAAAATATGAGACTAATAAAATCTCATTCGTTGTTGACTACCGCTTCACAGCTCATTCACAACTTTTAGTTGTTGCTCTGCGTCTGTAATTCAATTACAAAGCATTTTAGTTCGTTCATTTTCTGCGTAAGTGGTTAATAATTAATCTTATTTGGATATCTTCTGCTGCAGGGCTGTTATTTATCGTCGTTTTCCATCATGTTTCTTCTCGTAAAATTCATGAAAATTGATTTTATCACTAATTATTTTCTACGCCCGAAAGGTGTCGTATATACCTATAGTACGAAGGAG
>VCRD01004056.1:9845-51125 GCA_006783055.1 Trinorchestia longiramus
TGTTTGCAAGTCATGTGGTGTCCCAAAAAAAAATGAAAACTGCGATCTAGCATTTTCGACTACGAATAAAGGCTGTTGATGCTTATTTAATTTGAAGTACAAAAATTCAATTAGTGTTTGAAAACAATCGTTTACAAACACAAATATCATTGGAAGCCCTTTAACGTAGACGCTACTTCCCTGTAAATATATTCACGATGCAGCAAAATAAACTTTAAAAATGAAAAACCTTACCATGAATCAACAATTAATATGTATTTAGGCACGCTGATCCCTGAGGTAAACTGCTCAAAAAGGTTTTTGAGCTCGCTGCCTACGGTAGCAGATACTCAGGGTGGTTATTTCTAGTACATAGTGTAGGTGCACACGCAACCATCAGCTGCGTTTCTGTCAACTGCACGGCCTCAAACAGTGCAGAGTTCCAGCGTGCCAGAGTTCCAGCGTGCCAGAGTTCCAGCGTGCCAGAGTTCCAGCGTGCCAGAGTTCCAGCGTGCCAGAGTTCCAGCGTGCCAGAGGTCCAAGGCTGCGGTACACAACCGCACCACCATCGCCGTGTCTCAAACAACTCCCCAATGTAAACGAGTGGACGGGCGCCTGCACAGCAGCAAACGTACGAGATATCTTGCACTAAGCAAAAGCAATGCATGTAAGTGAAGGAGTCAGTCAGTAAGGCAATCGACGAAAGTAATCAACGTAGGCAAGAAAGGAACTAATAGAAAAGGAGCAAGAAAGCAGGCAACGACAGCGCAAATGGGCATGTTTAACACGTTGCCTCCGATTGCCTGACTGGTGTCAATCTTCACTTTGTACGCATGGTCACTAGAAGGATCTGAAGAAATTACAGAACCTAACTTCAGTGGTACACATACGTATCACTTCGGAGTCAACGTGTTAATGAAGACGTGCTTTAAGAATGCCATGCCAAAAAAAGTACTCACAAATAGCTGGTAAAGACGAATCAAATTCAGAAAGACAAACACAAGAGTAGCCAAGCCCAGGTAGACAAGCAGCATCAAAAGGCCACAACGCCCAAAACAGGATAGCAAAAAACAAGTAAAACAGTAGTCATCTGTCCTTCTACAAGAGCACACATGTAAATATATGAACGAATTATACGAAGCAAAGTGGTAAGAGAGCACGTCAACCAGATAAAAACTCGAGCCAACTTAAAACAATGAACAAAACAAGAAGACGCGACAGCATGGACGTCAGAGTCTTCGAAGGACGGCCGTAGGACACCGTGACTACCTAGCGTTGTTCAAGCATACACCAGTACGGAAGCGTGTGACAAACTTCAGTTCCGGAACAAGCCTTAGAACAATTTCCTTTACCTCTTTTAATGGGAAAAAGAGACCCTAAATATTTCAGTCAATAAGCACATCTGGAAACCTAAAGTAAGGAAATATGATAGTTTTTGACCCAAAATAGTAATTCAGAGTTTTATTTCTGAATAGAAAAAGTCTGGCTGATTCAAAATATATGAATCAAACCAAAATTAGAAAGTTAAATGAGATTTCACTCCCAACACCATTTAGTCAACAAAAATCTTGCACCTTTTCTACCTTCGATCATTTGTCACATCTTTAAGACAATATTGTCGGAAATGAGATCTAAATTTGAAAATTCGGTACTCCTGTAGGCCAACTGCACCCCACAACCCTCTCCTGTGTATCAGCTTAACATCGACAGTCACCTACGTTCAGCAGCATCTCCCAAAACATTTCTTTTGCGATTACTTATACGAGTATCTGTTTAGATAAAATGTTCACTTAATGAAGAAAAAAAAAGAAGAACCACTTATTTATCTATTTCCACACAAAATTAACAAGATAACTACTATACCTATCGTCGTTGAGTTTATTTTGAAGCGAAACCAAGTTAGGCAGTTTCATCCATAGTAACAAGTTAGGCACTTTCATCTACCAAGTTATTTATGGCTTAGGAAAAGGGAACCTCGTCAGAAAATTTAGCACACAATTAACAGGCCACCACACTTCATATATTCAGTCTGGAGAAACGTCTCAATTCTGTATCACTTTAATAAATCCGTGGTTGCAAGGGACATTCAGAAATTATTTTTTTTGCATTGTAGGTAGGAAAATATTTTAAATCGTTTGATACCTCATTTTAGTTTACATATCAAGCCCCAATAGGAATATACTGAAAGCAATGGCAACTGATACAGAAGCGGTGCTTTATTACGAATGTAAACCGTCAGTTACGGTCCTCTGAAAAAAAAATCTGGCTTCTAATGAGTCCAGAGCAGTACCAGGATGCTCTCCATGGGCACAGTCGACGGACAATGTCATGTTAATTAAGTTAATTTTGCCAAGTATGATGGTGCTTGCATGCAATCTATTGTCTCCAGTGAAATATATCATATAGAATATATAATTGTCCACCTTTAGTTCCCCTCAAATTTAGGAGCGTTGAAGTTGAAAAATAAAATCACTAAGAAAATGCCAAATGTTCAAAAAAAAAGCTCAGGCTGAGTTTTGGTATAATGACTTCAAAGTAGAGGTAACAGAGTAACCCTAACATGAATATATCATTAAAAGGACTCACCAGACTAAATAATGAAATGCGCCTTAACATTTCAACTGGAAATTTAATATTAAAATTCAAGCCATTTACGTACGTGTTGAATAAACACATACCTAAAAATTTATATTTTCTCGTTCATTTTAAATTTAAGTCAGAATAATTCTGCAACATGAACCCAACCAACACTCACGCAAAGACCGCTAGTTCTGTTTTAATTCGAGAGGCGATCGTCGCCAAATCGGCAGCGAATTTCCCAGCGCATTCAGCTCTCGCAGGCCACCATGAAAAAAATACATTCTCAATGAAATGAAGTAAAAGGCACGAAGTGAATGCCGTGGGTTTTCTGGTCCGTAGCGGGTCCGAATATTGATCTATAAAGTGACTGTGAAATCTGCAGAAATAATTCGGTGCTCATACAGATATTTTAAATAGTAAATAGAAATAAAAACGTGCATACACCAAACAACAACATCCCGCTGCCGACATGGTTGACGCGGCTAGAAATACGGAATGGGACTTGGGTAAACAATCGAATAATTATCGAAGTAATTATCCGACCCAAGAATGGGCCCGAAGGTTTGTTCCTATAGCCTCATAATATTCTATTCATTCAATTCTATTCTAACAACTATTGGTGATCAATTTCTTAAAGTTCATACTATAAATATTAATGGAAAATCGGCCATATTGACGTTGGCTCATCGCTTTATCTGTCGCTGAATATATCGAAAGGATGGCAGTACGCAGCACTGCTCGCATCCTTCTTGCCCACACTCCGACTGCACCACGTCATCTTCAGAAATTTAAACGCTTCTCCGGAGTGATCCGCAGCTCTCTGGAAACCTGTCCTGAACCCAAGTTTCCAGGATGAACTCCTTGAATACTTATAGTTTTCATACATGGCAAATATCCACTAGCACTTTCTTACATCGTTTGGGCAGCGTAGACATTCATCGTCAGCAAGAGAAACCAGTGTATGTCTCCAGGCATTTTTTATAAGATTGAAAGCTAGTTCTTCCGCATACTGGACCGTTGAGTTTTGCAATGGAATCGAGATTTACCTGTGTTGAATGGATTATTTACCTTGGGAAAATGAGAGAGAGAAGAACTGGAAGAGGTATCAGCCCACTAATCCAGCATGTCTCATGCTATGGTATAATTAATTGAAGGCCAATGCGCACGACCTTCTTTGATATCGTTAAGCCCACGCCACCGAGACTGATCCGACTGTTACAACCACACACCACGGAGTCTCAGAGTGAACTGGAACTTACCTTGCTTGGAAACCTGACTTACCTGAGGAATCAGCTCACCACTGTAGAGTGTGCTGATGTTACCAAACTCAATTCCGGTTCGAAATTAATTTGCTTGAAAAACACTTTTATCAGAAATATGATGCATATTTTTTATACGTTTGATAAAACTTGATACCTGAATTCCAAACAGAGATAGATTTTCATTGACAACATATTTTCCACCAGAGGGCAAGTTTGTTCTGTGAGATCAATGACTGGACTGAGATGTTGAAAGTCACACGCTGTGTTCAATTCCAGGCTGTGCCTGGAAGGAAGGTGGCAGCTCACAACTCTCCCTAAGAGCTAAAGTTGGAGCCCGCCGTCGCTGCAGCTTCACGATGCGAGGAACGTTTGGACGTCTTGCGTCTCTTCTACTCGTTGCCAGACGCTGAGATGTAGGGGTTCCAGGCATGAATCCTTCCACGACTACTGGGTTAAGTAGCAGATCTCCATGTTCACCTCGAGCGCAGCGGACGTTTATCCATATCACTTGCATGTCATGGAGCGTGTACCCGGTTTTACGGTTAACACTCAAAAAGTAGAAGTGAAAACCAAATAAATTAAAAACAAGGATGATAATGAAGAGTGAATGAGCATAAGGCAAGCATTCTAGAGTAGTTAACCAAGAATGGACCACTCGTCTCGTTTCTGTAGCCAAATATTCTATTTTTTTAATGACGTGTTACAGGTAACATTAGAGAAATATTAGTATTTAAACCGTACTGTGCTATTCAATGTTGAACTTGTTTCTGAGATTCAACTGTCTTTAAGAGCAGTGTCGGTTTTTCTAATGAACAAAATTGCAACAGAAATTAGGTACCTAGTAACATTTTACTGGCACAATTTAAAAAAGACAAACATGTGTGGGAACATGCTTCAGAACGTCCTTAGCTGGATATCGACCTGCTGTCCAGGAGGGAAAATTTCATAAAAAAGGAAGAACAAGAGAGTTCAGTTACATGAACCCCTCTGAACATTGCTGACGATGAGACACTAGTAGTCTACTACACACGCTAGGAGATCAAAGTGCGTTAATTTGTTTGGCAAAATTCCTATAGATATTTATCTCGACTGAAAACTTAACTTTTAAATTTATTGCATTTCTGCAAATCTTTGAATGCTTACAAATGTAAACTATCGATTTTTCGATGTACTTTTTTCCAAAAAACTTACACTGACATGTTCTACAAATAAAAATAAATATTAAACATCAGTTTACAGATATTGCGTTTACATTTTCAAACATCAAAAAATATTTGTCGACGCATATATTTGGCAGTTGTATTTTATCAAACAGTGGTAGCAAATGCAGGGCTGAGTGACTGAAAGGCAGCCCAAAAGTGCGAGGTTAGGCCTCTGCCCTGAAGTCTTGGTCAGCTTGCTCCTCTAAACAGCCTCTCAAACCCTAGTACACTTGCAGGCACGCCGAGTGCGGCACCCACTCAACCACATCATCAAATCACAGTCCACAACATGAGTTTGGCGTTTCCAGCAGCTGTAATGAGGTGAATATCCTCGCGAAAACATGCAGTGACAGCAACTGAATGTCTCAAGTGTCTGGTCGTTCACACAAGTTATGCAACAGATGCAAGTATGCCTTCTTCCCACGTTTGCAAGAAGTTGAAGGCAAGACATTTTAACAAGACGTTTCATGTTCAGGTGCGCATGTAAGTGTAACCACTAAGTGGCTTCAGCTGCGACATTGGAATGTCTGTGAAGTCAAGCAAGAATACTGCATTTCCATATTAACACGTCAGAGCCCGCAACGCCTTTGCGGGCAGCTGTTCATTAACTGCAGCAGTCAATTTGACCTGTGGTGAATCTAAGGCCAGAGCTCACTGACTCACATTATTGTGTAACCATGCAAGCAGAAGAGCAGGTCATTTCATGGAAAGACGTTTGTGGTAGAATACTATCAATTTATTAATGAAATGCAATATTGGTGCCCGATGGAAATGCTTCACCAAGATGACAAAAAATCTGACACAAGGACATTTTTCCTTTTGAAGCGAGAAATCATACGTAGCAATCAAGTCCTTTGACGAAACTGTTCTCAATGTAATGAAAAATTATACTTAGCTACTTTCTTAAAAGAACAAGTGGGAACTTTTTCATGAAAATTGTAATTACACCCATTATTCCTACTGTTATTACAACTATTACAAGCTATGAGACGACAGTTTATTCACCATAGTGGGTAACGGTGTAACGTGACGACTGAGCAACCAATTCCTCGTTCGATTCCTTGGGTCAGCAGAACGGTTTACTAATGAAACCCGAGCAGCATGGAAACGAGTATGTCTCGCACTTCTAGGTAATGGAAAGATTTCTATAGCAAGATAACTAAGGAGCAGACTCGGAAATAATATTTTTCCCTCATGAAGAGGAAGAAATGAAGATGCTAGAGCATGCTATTCCTCATAATTGTTATTACAATCATGATTATCAATATTGATATCCTCAGGGTATAACTACACGTTATCAATTAAGACGATCATCCCTCTGAACCACAATAGAGGTGTAGTTAACACAGCACCTTACGGGCCTTATACATGTGTCCCGCTTGGCACAGCCCATCGCTGTCAAGTAGACTCAAAAATTATGAAAAGGTGACGCGTACAAGAGAGAAAAAACGAATACAATCTTGCAACGGGATTGTTCCGCCATGGGCAAGCCTCTTCCAGAAGATTAACTACGGGAGGGAAAAATGAAAAATAAGATGATAATTAAACCCACAACACCCCCGTACGTGGGGTAAGCGTTACTGGATGACCTCTTGAGTAGTAGCGAGGGCAACTAGCGGCTGAGCACTAATTCTCCAAGCTGCGATGACGAGCAGAGACTATCAACAGAACTTTGCCCTCCTACGCACCCGGAAGGAACTCAGGAGTCCTACACATGCCTCGAGGAGAAAATTCCTGCAAACGATAAAAGCCAGCTTTGTTCCAGGCGTGGTCCTCGCCTAGGATTGTGAAAATTATTAATGTTTGCCCACAGTGCTGAAGCACGGCGTGTTCTAGTGCATGACTTGCGCAGTTTGGCTACTTAGCTTCAGGGCAAATTTAACTTCAGATGCTCTAGCAGTGAATCTTTTGACTTAGAAGTGAAGCAGAAGACGTAGTAAGATACTTGTCTAAGTTCTGTGGTACTTACTGCGGTCACCGGACTACGCTTTCAGTAACATCCCTACGAATCTTAAAATATACTTGTACGTATTGTTAGCTTAAAAAGTTATAGGAAGATTTTTTTCAGGTAATGAAGTACCATGTAAACTTTTGTTTTAAATGCGATGAAAGTTTTGCAGCATAGACAATAAAGGAGAATTAATTTTAAATAATTTATGTTTGATTATTAATTTCTACTAGACTTGTCATTTACTGGTTAATAAAGAATCTCGTGAAGGGGAACATGAACAAGGTTATGCAGTTTTCATCCATGAGATTGCACATGCACTGTCAATGAACTCAATGCAAAGCAGATATGCAGATTTCGTAAAAATTGTGCAGAGGAAGCTTGTCGGTGCAAAATAAAAGATCTCAAAGTCTACGAACATCGCATGAATTGGTTGAGTGAGTTATGGAAGCGTTTTTGCGAATCCTAAATAAGTCCATAAGCAAGTCTGAAACATATTCATAACTTACCTTCTTTCTGCGTCAAATTAACGTGACACAAGTAGACGATAGCTACTATTGACACCTAACAAGCTGCAGTGTGTGAAGACCGTAAAACATAAATGACTAGCTCAGTGCTTGTAATTCGGCTTCGATATTCTAGAAACCTTGTTGAGTTTGAAGGAACTATGCATGAGACCCTGGTGCCTTTGAATTTTTAATCAACAGTTGATAAATGAACCCTACTTGTCTCAATTTGTTCATGTATACATCGTTCCATTTCCTGAATCTTGAATTTGCTTAGTCATTTTCATATCAAATGTTATAATATATATTGAACGAGCCGGTGTTCATTTTCTTATCAATCTGTTATTTTTCAGCTCAAAATCATCTTGGGTCAAAATAGGACTCAGCTTGGTCTGCGATGAGAAAATAATAATTATCTGATTTTTTCCCATTTTTTTTCTGAGCCCCGATTTTCCCACACGTTAGTAAGTACATAAGCAGGAAACTAGTGGTAGTATTTCTTCACTATCAACATCATAAGTAGTTCCTAGTACATGAACTACAAGAAGAGAAGCATGACATTCATGCTCATTGAGTGTTGTGTGATAAATTATCTTTGGTTAACCCTATACTACAGTAGTAAATTTTTCATTTTATTTAATTAGGATTGAGTCGTTGTCGCGGACGATAATTGTGTTTTTAACAATAAATGCAAGGATCCGACACTGTATTCTCTTTATTTAAGGTGACCTTCCTAGGGAAACTTAAGAACTAATTCAGAAACGCTGCAAAACAAAGGCGTAAAGTTTTACTGTCGCTGTTGAGCCACGAAAACTTTCAAAGTGTATGAAAGAAAGTGAACCCCAAGGTTCGAAAGGACACGTACGGAAACGACCAAACATAAAAAAGGAAAATACGGAACAAAAAAAACGTGCAATAAGAAGAACACTGCAACAGAAAACACTAAACGATAAAATTCAAAATACATCATATTAAAGAAACAACAGAAAAAACATCCTTCGAAGTCGACTTATCATAAAATACTTTTTCAAAGACTTTTTGTCACTGTTTAGCTCGCCAAGTTTTTCCAGGACGCGAGTCGTGAAGGCGTTGTAACTGCACTGGTGAGCTAGCTACTCAAGCGGACGAGGTGCGACGAAGAAAGAAGGCAGTTAGAAGGTCGCTCTCTTGTGCAGGGAAAGCACCCTAACGACAGAAGACAGAACCTGAAAGAATATTCACATGAGGGTCACTCAAATATCCGACGATAGAATGGAATAGAATATGGGAAAAGGAACATGTTGTTTAGTTCATTGTTGGGTTGCTCCCCAAGTCCCATACCGTTTAAAGTAAAGGCACCAATCAAGCGCAAAGATTTCATCAAACAAGTGGCTGGGTAAAAAAGTGCTGTGAGTTACGTGTTATTTAAATTCATGGTTAATAAAACACAGTAGGGGACCACTGAGTTCCTAATGAACGCCGAAGGTTCCTTGCTAAGAACTCCAACTGAAAATTACACAAGTCAGTGGATTGAGAAGAAAATTAAGCAATAGTCTTGTAGACTACAGTTCATAAGAAGAACATAAGAAAAATGTGACCCATGCTAACAAACATACGGGTGTCATATGAAGACAAGAGCACGAGAGCCGATGAATAGCATCAACAACTTTTGCACTCAACAAAAAATTATAATTCTTCTATTGCACAACTAAACTTTCTCAAACCGACTTCATACCTAGAAGCATTGTGTACGTGTTCTGTGGTAGTGACAGTTACTGCTGTACCTGGTGAGTCACCTCGGCCCTCAGTTAACGTCCTCATAGCAGTAATTTATTGCTTCGTTGTTGCTAATCGATGCTAGGACCTGAAATAAGAACCTGAAGCTGTGCCTTTCTGTTGAGTTCCTCACATGCCTCTGCGGAAAACACAGCAAATTACTAGATCTTCCTAGCTAACACTCGAGTCTGTATGAGCACTTTCAATTCTTGTTTTCAATAACCACTAAAGAAAATGCATAGTTTAAAAATAAAGTTGAACAATTACGTGAAGAAAGAACACTAAGAAAATTACGTTTTTTTCCAGTTTTGAGACAAATTCTTTTATCAACTCGGAAAATATTTCAACCCACAGTTAAAAAAACAAGCGACGCAAGGATTCAAGTATTAAATGAACTCTGGGTCAGTAATTGAGTAAAGTAGTCAAATAATACGTCGTTATGTCGTAACAATAAAAAATACTACTTCATGAATACACAGCCGAACACAGAATATTTTATTGTGGACAGGAGTTATGATATCGAGATCTGTAATCTGAATCATCGCTACTTCTCATCATAAAGATCAAGCTCGGTCGAAATACAAGTTACTGTAAAATGGTCTGACGCATTTGTAGGCAGTTACTATTAAATGGTCTGACACATTTGTAGGCAGTTACTGTAAAATGGTCCGACGCAGTTGTAGGCTTAATAAAAGTAGATTCAAAGAATTCAAAATGAAATGACCACAAAAACTGCGTTTTTTTCTAAAATGTACATAAAATATCAATTTTTTTGATTCCGCTCTAACTTCCTGAATGAATTCGATGTATGTTTTATATTTTATACTCTATTTTACTTCTATTAAACCTAGATAATTTTGCCGCCCCCAGCATTATGTGCCTGCTAGATTCTTGAGTAATTTGGAGATTTATGCACACCTACTTCCAATAAACTTACATTGTATGAACTATTACCAATATAATAGAACACTACAGTTCAGTGCTGTGTTCTTTGGGTCACGTGTCCTCAGAAGCACGTGAAGCACGTCGTGAAGCACGTCGTGAAACACGTTGTGAAGCACGTCGTGAAGCACGGCGTGAAGCCCGGCGTGAAGCACGTCGTGAAGCACGTCGTGAGACCAGGATTTACCGAGCACGACCAAGCACGCGAGCTTCATGATTTGCTTGCCTTCAATTATTCAATCCTTTAAGTTGAGTAACTGAGACATGCACGAGAGTTTAGATTCGTATGCGATGCGTTCCTCAACGAGATATGAGGAATAAAGGCAGTCCGCTTCGCTTGCTATTTTAAATTTTATAACATTGATTAAACAACGTTACACAAAATGCAAGTTCAGCTTAAATTAAACATTAAAATCTTCTGAAATTTGAAACCGATGGTAACACCTGCTCTGGACTTCAGTTTGCACATTGTGCGATTATGAAGGTAATGGCAGGTGAAGTTCAACAATCAATATTCATGGATTTATCAGTGATAGTATAAAATCCATAATACATGTAAAAATGTACCCAAACATTAGCTACCTTATCGCAGGAGGGTAATCGTGTATGTGAGAATACAGGGTGTCTCAAAAAAATGTAGTCACCCTTTAACCGTTGCTAACATGCTGTCTTCTTTGTGCTGCAGGTGTGAGGTTCGAACCTTTGCGAACATGATTAAATGTGATTAAAGAATCATGTTCGCAAAGGTTCGAACCTCACACCTGCAACACAGAGAAGACAGCATGTTAGCAACGGTTAAAGGGTGAGTACATTTTTTTGAGACACCCTGTAGTGTATGTATTTTTTACTAAATAGGACGAGAGACTTTTCAGTTCTCGGACTCACGTGGTCACGTTTTCAATTTTGTCAAACGAAGAAAATTTCATAACCATTTATGATGTAAAACTCGAGAGACAGTCACAAGTTTTCATGAGGTAAAATATGAGTGAGTGAGTTAGAAGCTGTGGAGTAGGAGTCAGATTTGGGTGAATATTACTGCTACAGAATGGAAGTCGAGGTCTAACTTCCTAAAAAATTTAGAGTCAATGGACTGAACTACCAACTCCAGTGACCTGGTTGCTGAGCTTTTTGTTTACATCAAGGACTACTATAAACATAGAGTAGTCCTTGGTTTACATGCACTGCAGCCCGGGCATGAGACAACATGGCATACATTGAACCAGGGGTTATTCAAAGTAACTTCTGATAGGACAGAGATGTTACAATATACTGATCAGTTTTCACCATCTTTGTAAGTGCACAAGCATAAGAAAACATCCTCTCATCAAAAATACCTAACCATGACTCATTCGAAATGTCGCTTGAGGAAATTTACTTCTAATTAATCTCACAGAAGATTCACTAGAGCATGTTTAGCATATAAATGACAATTTTCAGACTGAACTTAGGACAACTAGTGTGCCGAAGTTACATAATAAATACACTGCTACAACGGGCAGAGTAACTTCAAAAGGAACACGACGAATTTCAAACTTAGCTCATAATACTCCATAGCCCGACTAGCTCCATGACAACTGTAGCAGCAAAGATACAAAGCGGTAGCTGGTGGGTACAACTGTGGAAACATGTTACCGATGGTCGAAATCATACTGTCTGGACAATCATTGATCGTCACAATCATACTGTCTGGGCAATCATTGATGGTCACAATCATACTATCTGGATAATCACTGATCGTCACAATCGTACGGTCTAGATCATCATTGATCGTCAGAATCATACTATCTGGGTTCTCAATATCGAGTCCATCATGGGTGGTTCAGAGCAGAGAATTGTAACACCTCGATTATTGGTCAATCCGTTTAGGAATCTTCAATCGATGAGAGGAGAAGCCGTGCTCTGAGTTTCTTGTTCAATCATTAAAGTTGAATGAATATTACATCATGACAATTATCAGGGAACTAAAGTCTCACATCCCTAAAAAGTTGTCTTTAAATTACTTGAAACTTTAAATAAAAATTCAATTACAAGACTTCTTCAAACTCGTATGTAATGTCTTGCTAAACATCGTCTGGAAGTGAACATTGCCTCAAATTCTTGCATACCTTCTTCTTGCATCCTACGTTTCTACAACGCACGCTAAAGTGTACGCAATACGTACAGATTTGTAAGCTTTGTGTGCTGTATTATATCGGTAGTACACACCAAGGTAATGTAGTCGAGTACACACTACTGAATACATACACACTGCAGATCAACGTAGTGGTCACATCGAACGCATGACCTCTCTGGGAATCGACGTATTATGGACCATTACTCACTCCAGACACAACCTCACGTTCCTTCGAAGTCATACGCACGAAACTTGCTACGTGATCTTGGTCGACTAAATTAACATTCTGGAGTGATGAAAGAAAAACACAGGCAGTATTGTATTCAGAGGACTAAGCACTAGCGTGTTTTTCCATCATCTTCAAGAATATAGCAAATCACGGTACCATTGAGGCATTCATTGAAATCTGCAACAAGTGTAGCTACAAATTCTCATTGATTGTAAAGAAACATCTAATTGTCAAAAATTTATCAAAGTCTCCTTTCAACGTAGAGCTGCAAGGGCTGATCGCAAAGCTTATAACGTGAGCGAGCACGAATAAAGACCCACTTACTCTCGATCAGGGTGGACTGGAACATGATGTTAGGCATTCAACATTTATATAACACTGTACAATGACAATTGATAGTTATGGCAGAAAGGGCAAAAATTCTCCCTAGGAATATGAAGATACTAGACAAAAGTTAATTCAAAGTAATGTGGCTTACGGAAATCCGTAAGTAATGTTGCTTACGGAGTTTTCGTACACTTCATACTTTCATATGTGACTACGACCCAGTTAAGAACCCTAAATGCTTTGATGCAGATAGCCTTTGTCCGAGCACGTCTTTTCGCACATTGTAAGTTTTAACAAAATTATTTTTCCTTTAAATGAGAATATCTTAGTTGTAAAATGACTTGCGCTGTTTCTAGAAAGGTTTTTATTTTTTGAATGCGAAATTACTGGAGATTTAACTTAAAATCGCTGTTGATCACACTAGGAAGATCTTTGGTCTTGCAGCTCCGGGGGATTTCGAAGGTTGAAAAAATAGTAACGAACTCATTCTCAATTACAACCTGCTCGTCTTGCCCAGTTCTTTCTTTATTCTTGCCCTACATCTCTGTTCCTGCAGTGGTTACAATAAATCAAATACCATTGATAACAACTACAACCTCAGTCCCTGTGGAGTCCATAAAGAAAACAATCACTTGGCCAGGAAAAGCGAAGATTGTTAAACACAAAGCGAGCATTTTCATAAGTAGACTTACCTTCAGTAAATCATTGGAAGTCTAATAAATATGTTTTTGGTTCGACGAGTACAATGAAGAACAATAATTAAGCATAAGTAGAATTCACCGCGAAAATATAGAAAAAGTAGCAGTACGGTCAGTTATGTAGTCCTGAAAGCTCGGCCAGTGGACGGAATCCTCAGGAAGAGTAAAAAGAAATGCTTTGGTAAAATGATCAAACATTGAAACAATTGAGCGGTTGAAAAGACAGTTTTTCATTGTTGCATTACAGGTCAACAAGTTACAGACTTTATTCATTTCACACAGCATACCAGGCTGAAATTTTGTACAAAAATATAATTACACCACACTGTAGATCAGGAATACCTACTGCGATTAGTTATCACGAAAGTTCAATCAACCCAAAGATAGAAACCCGAATAGTGAACATTAACGAGATAGATGCCATGACGCATGCGCCAGTGCATTTACGATGTCCAGCAAAACACCTCCAGTAACGAGCACTGGTGGGTCACGCAATAGCGCTGCTTCTGCTGTAATTGTAACTTCAGAATGACGGTATTGACTCTGTCATAAAGAAGTGTTCGGACGTGTGAGTTATCTCGTGCATCAATTATAAGTTGTTCAGACAACCGTCGTATGCGTGTAGGACAGTTGCCGGTCGATGACTCCGTTTTTATGTTATTCTTTGTATGGTTGACGTCTGCAAATAAAACATGCAGCTACAGCTCACTAAAAAGAAATAGTTAATTTGATTAAATAATTTTGAAATTAAATTGATACATTTATTTAACCAATATTTCACCTAGCACCAAATAATCAATCACTTTCCCAGTTAATGCCCTACATTGACTGATATATTTATATATATATATATATATATATATATATATATATATATATATATATATATATATATATATACATATAAATATAAGTTTGAAATATTTAAGTGACATTTGAATATATTAGTTTGAAATTAAACTGATATATTTAATGTGCTACTTAACATCCAGTCATGATTTAGTAATACATGTTTTAATTGAACATCCCACAAGTAACTGTTTGTTTCTAGACACTGGTCTTCAGAAAACCAGAGTCAGACTTTTACTGTTTTCACCATTTGATTTAGTGAACTGGAAAAATTTCATATTAAAATGAGACTTTCTATTTATAACATCAATCTTTTCACAAACTTTTCTGAGTACGTGGAAAGGGCTGTGAAAGGAAACACGAAAATTTTAACCCAAGTTGTGTAATTTTCTTAAATTTTCAAGTGAATTTTTTTTGATGAAATAACTCAATATATTACAATTATTTAAAAGTAATTTTGTAGATAAAGGACAATCACGTTCGCTTTTGGACACCAATAAAATTAATGCGGAAGAATGTCATAATTCACAGCTGAATTTGTATAACATTGAAGCTAAAAAAGAACCGATCACAGGTTCATAAGATCATAAAGCGGTTGAAAGAGACACGTAGTAGGCGTCGTAATGTTGAAAAGAATCTTGTGAACGCTGTAAGGCCTTGAAAACTGACAAAGGTAAAAAATGAAGTTCGAGTGCAATGATAGCGACCAAACGACGAGAAGAATACTTGAAGAAGACGTGAGTATCAGCATTTAAGGCGTGCGGCAGACCATTATCATTTTCAAGCCTACTAAAAAAAAAAGACCCATAAGAAAGGCTAACCGTAAAACGTCGATTGTGCAAAAAGCTTCTTGCATTTTTACCAACTTGATTTGATTAACCGAAAGAAAATAGAATTTTACTAAACAGTTTTTCGAACTGGATATTGAGTTTTATTGCTGTTCAAATCCTTGTAGTTATTATTAGTAATCATATCTTTTTCATTGTCATATTCGCTCTATTGTTTTACGAAATAATGTTAACATTATAATAGGTATCATTGTTTTTTTATTATCTGTGAGTCACCTGAGCTTATTACTGGCATGCTTTTTTTAGGGCTTCTGTTCCAGCCTGCCTCCGGAAGTGCAGGCGTCAGACCAGCCATTTTAAAATGGTTATTTCTTCTCACCATCGCTCTGCTAGGCCTGGAACAGGGCGGGGTGCGACAGTCAGGGTACTCTTGAAACGCTGGGTTTTAGTAGAGTATCTTCCCAGCAGAGCTGTTTTTTTTTGGGCATGAGGCCTAAGTTTAGTACTTCACAGGCTATCTTCTTGAGGCTGCCCTCCTAGTCGCATTTTCATGCCCCCAACTACAATTGATATTACCTCAAATTTGATGCGGTGGACTCGAAAAAGTTCCATTCTGAGATAAATATGATTGATACTATTATTACTATAGTGTTGTTTTTGTTATTATTACTTTTAGTTTTAGAAAAATAACATTCATTGTTTTTTGTACTTCCACCTGATTAAAGAGATTTGTACAGTGAAAAACAGTATATCTTTTCTTTCATTTGCATTACCAAGGCGTGAAAGTTCAGTGCCATATGACAGACGCTGCAAATTTCTGGGACACGAAAATATGAAATAAAAAGAGAGAAATAAAACTGAAGGCCCTTGTGCCCAAGGTTGCATTGAAACAACGTCCCTTTTATTCGATGAAGAGAGAAACGAGAAATAAGAGTAGCTATTCTGTAGGAATATTCAATATATTTATTTAAATAATTCGCCCATTACAGGGGATAATAGGAACCTTACCATTCGTGTAGCAGGTATCCAAACTTTGGATCCTCTTGTTTGGGGGTTCGATTATTCGGCTGAACAATTGAGAAAGCAAGTATGATTGTTTTAGATGATTATTATTAATATACTGATAATTTTTGAATCACATTTATTTCGTCACAACTCTGTGAGACTTTTAGTTAACTAAAAAAACCAAACATCGAAGGTACGTCTTTTTTGCCCTACAGCGACACTGCATTGGATTTCCCTATAGTTCTGTTTTCTTATTTACGACTTCCATCATTGCGCCATCTCTGAGAGCAGCGGTGCAAGAAGTTTTGATGGTGTCTTGAATAAATGGCGTGTGGTCACGGTAAGCAGAAACCCAATTCATCATTCAGAAAAACTACTTTCGCGTCATTGCTCACACTTGAAGCGTTCCGCTACCATGGATTGACTGAGTGTGATCTTTTAATTAAAATACGCTAATACGCCCTGACGAATTGGTCCATATGTATCCTTATTTTATGGTATGATATCACTTGTTCATCTAGAGTTCCGGAACACTAAACTCTAGAACACTAAACTGGAACAGAATGGAACGCTAAATCCACATCTCGTTTCATATTATTAATAAACTCAAAACCTACGTCGATGAAGACACTATCGTGAAATAAATTAATGACTTGAATATTTAAGCCAACAAAGACACTGTGTCGTGAAACAAATTAATGGCTTGAATATTTAAGCCAACAAAGACACTGTGTCGTGAAATAAATTAATGACTTGAATATCTAAGCCAACAAAGACACTGTGTCGTGAAATTAACGATTGTGCTCGTTTTTCCCTGGTGACGTCTCGCGGTCATGATTTTATGCATATTGCTGTCAGCTCAAATTATTTGCTGCATTTCAATTGTTTTCTCGGAAGTTGTACGTGTTCAACATATTAACGGTAAATTATTGAAGCTTCATAAAATAATAATAATAATAATAATAATACCAATTTAATATATACATTTTTGGCGTGGCTTGCAACATATACCGTACATATTGCCTTCAAAGATTTAAAAAAATGTTGGAATAGTATATTTTGCAAACATGTGCAATTATCCATGCACAGATAAACATCAATTTGACGATATTTGTTATCATCATAACACTCTGAAAGTCAATATAAGTTATTGTGTAAGACAGGTCGGAACACATACTGTATTGGTAAAAAGTAGGTTGCGTTTGAAGGCCGAACCAAGATAGAAAGATCATCGAAAGACTTCATAAATTGTGTCAGGGTCTAAGAACACACGCGTATTCAACAGTACCACAGGTAGACATTGACAGACAACAGTGATTGAGGTATGGTTAGGTTTTTGAGAATTACATGAAAAACATTACTTACAACAAGCGCTGGGGGAGAATTCTGTATTTTTGGAAGTATGCGATCTCAACAACTTAAACTACTCCCTGAAAATATTTCAGTTTTTCTTTCTATGATGGTCTCTAGTAAATTTGGATGCATAAAACCTATATTAATGTATTTTGATGTAATCAAGTACCTGATGAAGCCAGTAGAACGCATTTGGGCTAGATACGAGATAGTTTTGACTGTCGATAGAAATAGACGGAAAAATTGCTCTTGCGATAAAATTTTAAATCGAGCCTTTTATAGAAGCTTCAATGCAGTAACTCAAGCGCAAAGTTATCAGAAAGTGATCTATTTTATTACTAGGTAAAACACATTAGCGTCGTACAATCGAACACGTCGTGTATTTTACCTGCTTGCAGCAAATGGAACTAGCATTCATTCACATGACCTAGGGAACAACGTAGCGGGCATCTTTAGGTAACCTGCTTCACACACCCTTCAAATTTGGTCAATATGCGGCTTGGAGCTCAGAAAATACGCGTTCTGTGTTAGCTATGTGGACGACCATGTGAAGGTCAGCAGTTGTGATAAGCTTTCCTAGCATGCTGCACGAACCGATCGAGGGATAGCGGCTGTGTAATTTTCATCATCGATGCAGACATTCATCAGGGATTAGCATAGGATGTCGATACAGCTCAGGTACATTATTCGAAACTTGAAGGCTGTTTGTGAATGAGAGCAACAGAATAGATCATATTGTGTTTCAAGATAATGATAACTAAAACTCTTTTGAACGATTACGCGATGAGAAGGTCTAAAAGAACATTTGCTAGGTAAATAGGAAGAGAATAGTAAATCTTGTTGGGTGAAAAATTGCTTTCAAGTTGCACCAGCCCCCATGTATACAAAAACACGTGAAATTAAAATATTTCGTTTGTTCACCTGGAACATTTTTTACCAATTAGACAAACACACCATTCCAACAAGCGTGCTTGTTTAAGCTGTAATAACTAACACCCGTAGATTAACCTCTGTGAAGCTGCACTGCAAATTATAGATGTGGTAAAAATAGCGTTTAATAATGTTGTAATAATGTATTCTTTGACCGTCCATTTCGACCTATTAATTAAATTACTACTGTGAAAGGAAATAATACTTGGAAATATATGTATTGGTTAGGCCCATCCATGAGGAGCACGACGTCCGGCCAGTCTGCTGCTGGAGACGGCCAACTGTTTTGTACCTATAGAGCTCACTTCACATGTCTAAAATATAAGAAACCTAAGCAGTGCTACCTCAAACTGATATGTCTTTCCAATTTTCTGATATCGCCCCGAATTTATATTTATTCCACCCGAGAGCCTGTGAAAACCCTTATTTTGTGTCTCCTTAAAGTTCAGCTTAGCAATTTTATTTTTTGTCCTAGTCATTTTAATGCCCGCGCTCACACTTCAATTCACGGAGATGCAAATCATACCTGCATTATGAGAGAATAAAATGAATAGAGAATTTTTTAGAACATGCAAAAAGACATTCATGCTCCCTGAGAAGCTTGCGTAGCGTGCACGGTGCACCTTCACGTAATAAGAAAATGCATTAATTCTAGAATATTTTATCCGTCAGAGCCATTACGCAGTCAAATCTGTCTTTATTTGAAAGGGACGAAGTAAAAATAGCGCTGTTTTTCTATTAAAATGATAAATTATTATGAACTTATAACATTGAAGACACTCACTAAAACATACTCTTATATTGTCAATAAAATGTGACTAATATAGTCACAACAAAATGTGAATAATGTTGTCAAAACAAAATGTGATTAATGTCGTCCCTTACAAATTTTTGTTTATTCCGATCACAACTTGGGTCTAACAAAGTAAAGTGCATGGAATGTTCAGAACAGCAGTTTGAACATCTGAAGAGAGTTTACACAGGATTTCATTCGAATTTTGACGACCATAATATACAAAAAAGGCATTTGAACATGGTACTTTAAAGCACGCATTTCTAGGAGAAAAACAATTGTGAATGGTTTGGATTTGACCAACAAGGAAGACAATGATCCCTAGCAAATAGGAACGTATAAAACCCTTAAAGGGAACACAGATATTGGGAGATTTGAAAAACAGTATACAAGTGGACAAACAATTACTACCTAAGAAATTTCGACGGACTTTTTTAAAAACCTACGAAAACAGACTCCCAACGAAATTTTCAGAACAAACTTCGAAGAATCAACCCTAAACTATTAACAAGTTCGTCAACAGACTCCCAGACTTAGAAGCTATTGCCCACGTCTGGGATGAACGTTATTAACGTGCACCAAGTACCCTGTTATACGCAGTTGTGCTGATGACATCAAGTGGTACGAGAAAACATTAATTTGTTTCGAACATCTGTCTTTGTATCACTTTGTCCCATAATGTACGCGAGAAAAAGATTTTTGATATATGGTAATAACTTTTTCTTAGCCAATTTATTTCATGTGAAGTTTCTTCGTCGTAGTTTCATTACGAGTTCACGTTTTAGTATCTGCGTAGTGCTACCATGTGTTGTATAGTCTGAATGCTGCATCCTAAAATGCTAGCTCGTCTTCCAAATGATATTGAATTTATGATATAGTAATTTTTGAAAGTAAGTTTAATATTTCCCTTTAAATAGAGTTAACAAGATTTAAAAACAATGATAAAAGTATAAGAGAAACAAAAAGTGTCAAGTATACGAGTATGTAAAATTTCATTAAAATCGTCGCAATGTGCACGACTATAAATTGCATTTTTTAATTAATATATAATTGCAAACACTCATTGAGTAACCCTAAATGGAGTAAAGTATTTTCCTTTTCTTTCATTTTTGTCTTTCCATATGTAATGGTCTCATTGTCTACATGTAATCTGTGCAATATTTCGGTTTCATTCCTGTGAAATGAAATTAAAGTCAATCTCAAACTGCTTGAACAGAATGAACAACGGCTTTGACACAACAAATTAATCACATACACATTAATCACATTAACAACGTAATTTTCAAGCAAGTCATTGATAGATTCGATAATCAATATATTTTTTTAAATATTCACTTCGTTGCGTGCTGTCGTTATCACTAGCAAACCTTGAACGTGACACCACAAGGGAGAAAGGATTGCTGTAATTATGTCATGTGTACAATCATTTGCATACACTTCTTTGCGGGCTGCTAAGTATATGTTTGGCCACACAAATTGCTAAGCCATGATTCATTTTTATGTTCATGACATTAAAGTTGCATTCGATTTTACAAAATCACAAAAATACTACGGTGAATGTAAATTTTAGTAGCATGGACAAATTTTCGTTACATTATGTCAAGTTACTAAGAACAGAAACTGTCATTAAAGTTACTAAGAACAGAAAAAGTTGACGTCGCATTCGCTGGAACGTCATGCTAATATAATTTTTAAAAGTTAACTGAGAGCATTGCCGTAATGCTCTTAGGCTGATGCAAGCCTGAGGCAGCTCATGATTACCTATTGATGAGCGGTCGATCATGCAGTGACGACGTAACAGTACGAACAGGAGTTTCAGTCTCATCTACTCTCTGCTAACAAGCCTCAGAGGTTGATTTATTTGGCTGCGGTAATTGTTTTGTTTACTTTCATAAGTTTATATTGACATTAAAACAGAGAATGAACTGGTAAAGCACAGATAACTTCCACGGTAAAAGGAAAATTGGAATATTTTAATATAAGAAGGAATATTCAAGAATATTCCTAGGGAAAATATGAAATTAATCGATTGATTGATGCTCACTTTTGACTGGAAATTGTCAGGAAGAGTTTCAACCTCACAACTCCTCTATTACGTCTAGAGGGCTCCTTGAGCTTGAGTACTCATGAAAAAATAATGTTGCCACTAAATTGAACACACACAAAGACTGGGGGGCAAGATTCATGGGTTCGCTGCGATTAAGAGCGATGTGGAGACCCAAAATTTTTAGTATCTTTTGTAGGATTGCCTCGTTAAAAATTTCGACGTTGTAAGGATTTTGTTTGAATAATTACGACATGAATGAACATTTCAGTGTTACCTCATGGAACCATGGAAGTCAAACAGCTTTTTAAGGTAATGATAGCAATGATACGACATTTATTGTAATTTCATAGTAATAAATTCCAAACGAAGACCGTTCTCGATCATTGAAGTGGGTGTAGGCAGACAGAAGGTGCCACTTTAATAATCTAGTTAAATAAGTAACTTTAACGGCAAAGTACAAAGGCTGTGTTAAGCGACATTTCGTAGAACAATGAAAGCTAAGAATACGAGTAGTAATAGTGCTTGATGATGGTGGGCACGACAGCAATTTGGGCGTGATTAGTGATGATGGCGGTACAGGACAACGCGTGCTGTAGATGCGATGATTTAGCCTTGATGACAGAAGCAGGTCCTTGCCCATACAGGCTCATTGTAAGGCGACATGCAGGAAGAGTAAAAAAATAGACAAGACCATTTGACTTGAAGAAATGCTGAGACTGTTGCCCAAACGGATGATCTAGACTTAAAATTTGGCTGCTGCACTTTATTCATTTTAGATAACCTAATCTAAGCAATCAAGCTTTATAGCTCATTTGGCGTTGAGGTTTGTTCTTTCTTTGTCATAGTGAGACGAATAAACAGTGCTGGGTACAGCTGGGCAAAAATTTAATCTCGTTAACCGTTCATCCATTAACTAAAGAATCAGCTTTATAAGCTGTAAACCGATAAATAGGTTAGAAAATTAGCAGAAGGTAATGGTAACTAAATAAAACTAGCCTTAATCTGACGAATTTAGCATCGGTTTGATGTTTTAGCCCTCAAACTGTTTAAAAATTGTCCCAAATAGTTGAAATTTTTACACTGTAGCTTAGACAAATAATATTTCGAAAAGATGTGGTATTCTAAGATCAGACAAGGGTCAAGGTGTGGGAAAATAACTAACGTCATGACAATTTTTTCGTTGTGTGCAATATTTCTGTTTCTTTCCTGCTTAATAAAATTAAAGTCAGTCAATTTCGGACTGTCTTCGTGAGGAGATGGACCTCAAATTGCAACAACAATAATGTGTCTTTCGCCTTCTATTTTCTTACCAGTAACAGCCCAATAACATATGCCCTAACATTGAAATTGTTTCCAGAGGTAACAAGATGCCAATATACAACGCTTAGATGGATAAAACATGTATGAAGATCGTAAAACGCGTAGAACTCTTGCACTGATCATAAAACGCGTAGAACTCTTGCACTGATCATAAAACGCGCAGGACACTGAGCTTCATCGTAAAACGCGTAGGATACTTGGACTGGCATCCACAATACATATCATTGTGACGCAATAGAGTTACATTTCACTGAAATAGTTTCAGAGTCGTAAGCTCTGTTCCTGACACCATTACTCAGGAGATCTGGAGCAGACTTTGGTCAAAAATGGTAGACGATTCCTGTGCATGAAGTTCAGAAATTTTGCCAGCCTATTCCATGATAGATCGAGGTCCTTAGAATCGTGGTTGAATAGAAACCATTTTTTAAGAATAGTGCAAATACGTGCAACCTTATTGTTGATTAACCAATAATATTGAATCCTTTTCATCCCTACTGGGAATTAAATTTGCCTGAAGATTCTTTCACTGATGCCATATAGCTTTAAGCTCAAGTTATGTTCCCTTCGTTATTGAAGGAGAAACTTTCATATTTCTCTTTCAAAATTTGAGAATCCCCCTTCATCATATGTATAATTGAGCATTTTAGAACAATTCATAAAGCGACCAACGGATAACTGGATTTTGTTTTACATGTTTTCATGGTTGTTGTTGCATCAGAGAATATCCATAAAATGAATGAACATCATAATAACTGGACATAAATGATACAAAAAAACATGATACAAAATTTAAAAACTGGAAGATGAATTATTTAGCTTTAAAAACTAAATTTAAAGTATAGATAGCGACGTAAATTTAGTAAATTATTAAACTGGAGAACTTTCATGTATCATCTTCAATCAATGGTCAACTGAGCAAATATTGATGACCAACAATCGTTGAGATTATCTTTGAAGATTTAGATTATAAAAGTTGAAAATCTTTTAAAATAAGCTGCGGAATAGAATGGTATGTTAGCCAGGCTTAAGTACAGTATAATTACGGACTCGTAAATTACAAACAGGATCAAAGCACCGAATCAAACATTCAAACCGCAGTTTATCAATCAGATTTCATAAAGTAAATGACACGAATTATTACTATCAATAGATGCTGTTCACCGTAAAAGGAGTTAGACTTGAATTGGGATTTGAATTATTCTGTACTTTCATGGCAAATCTTCACGAACTCTAGGCGAGCAAACCATGAGGCCTCAGCCGTTTCCTCTGATCCGAGAGACTTTTATTCAGACCTGCTGCTCGTAGGCTGCACTTACGTCAGTCACAAAGAATTGATGTTCATATAATAGAGTGATGCCTGGGTCAATAATTTAATTATGAAGGCATGCAGCAGATGTCAAATATCGTACAACAGCACCGGACGATATGCGGACAAAGATCAAATTATCTTTGTTGGCTTACTGAAATTCTTCTTTAATCACTAGGTGTTGACGAAAAAGTATGTGTTTATTTGACGAACCAACATTCGAATAGCAACTTGTAACTGAATTTTCATATTAGAGTACATGCAAAAACTCAGAATTCATTGTTTGAAGCAAACAATGTTGGCGCATGTTTGCGCTGTCATTGGAGATTTTGTTCTTATAATTTATCAATTATTTCAACCGTATTTGTATTCTCTTGCTAGTAGCAGCAGTCAGATATAAACTATTTTATAGGAATATATAAAATATATATAATATATATAACCTAATCTCATCAATAGTTCATAGTATTCTGGCATATAATAAATGGAAACTAATGTTCAGATGTCTCCTTCTATTGGAAGTATAATGAAAAATGTCTTCATGCCGGAGTAAAATGATTGTAAATTTTCAGTAAAGGAACAATGAAAATATATAAAACGAGTCTATAAACTCTTTATTTAAAAGTTGTCCCTCCATCAACTTCAATGAAACTTGACGAGCTTCTCGTGCGGCCCAAGATGTAATCGAGGATAAGATCACGAGATTTGTTTTCTTTCCACAACTACTTTGGATTAAAACATTTTCTGGTTATCCCTTCAGTTCATGAGTGCTGTGTGAAAATTATGAGAATGTCATCTTAAATGAATACAGCGTGAACTTGAGCTGTATGTATGGTAAAGACAGCTGCTCTTTGCTGAATAATTCTGTATACAGGGTGGCGTAGAAGTCACTTCACCATTTTGAATACTTATTACACGATAACTAATACAACTATAAAAAGTGGTTACATATAAAATTAATGAGAAAATCGTGAAGTTTTATTATTTAAATATGATATCCTTTAAATGTTCTACATTATTATCTAAACACAAGCCTATTCTACGTACAGTATTTTTCATGACTTTTTTCAAAATATCTGGAGTTATTCTGTTGATTGCATCGATAGTGTCTTTAACTTATGGAGAGAATTAGGCCTAGGCACAGAAATGCACGAGCGAAGTCCTTTCTTTGTTGATGGTCTGCAAACTTTTACAATTGTGTTACTTGAATTTTATACGGAAACACTTTTTAATCTTTTGTTAGGATGCCTTGCAATGATCTTCATGAAATTCCTAGTTAACTTCAACGTTGTTTAATCGACGTTTTTAAATATGCTACAACACTCAATGAAACATTGATTTACACATGCATTTCGTGTCGCTCTTAGTCCGCCGGAGCGTTCTTTGTCTGCTGTTGAGCCAAAATCTCTGAATCTCGAAATCATTGCAATAATGCAATCTTTAGAAGGCCTTTGTCGATTAAATTTTCTTACGAAGTCCCTCTGTACTGCAACTAACGATCCATTGCGAGAGAAATTACTTTCGACTATCTCTGCTCGTAGGTCCTTGCTGTATTTCGGTATTTTTGCGATACATTAATTGTGTAAATTTTGATTACAATATATGCTTTATATCTGTATCATCGAAACAGAATGAAATTTCAAATTTTTCTCTTTCACTTCATATATAACGCATTTTTATAGCTGTATTAGTTGTGTAATAAATGTTCAAAATGATGAGGTGAACTTTGCGCCAACCTGTACATCCGTTTCCCATTCAATTCAAATTAAATTAATAGAAAAGTACTAATTACTAAAATTCAGAGAATTTTCAATACAAAAAATTATAAGGTTGCAGTTCAGTAGTTTCATTCTTCAGGAGGGAGATGACGATCAGCATCGAAAGGAAATTTATAAAATTTCAAGTTAAAGCTTCTTTAAAAATTGCTGAAGTTAAATGTTTGATCACATCATTTCTATTTTTTATACTATGCATCAAGCAGTGATAACGGTACATTTTTTTATGCGTACAGTCGCGGAAATTTAGAAGAAAAGCTTGAAAAGGCTTAATTTTGAGGGCCACATCGTCAAAAAAAGCTCTTTGAACATTCAAATGTTGATGCAGACAATTCGCCTATGTTACAAAACTCAAATATGAATAAACAATACAAACATTTAACAATTTATATGATATTCCACAAACATTGAAGCTTCCATCACCTGCTTGTCCCTTCCATCACCTGCTTGTCATAGAAGTCCCTTACTAGACAGCGGGCTTGCTCCCGTTTAGAGAGAATCAAGCAATCGAACCCAAATCAGCTATTATGACATAACTATTTATTTCACTATGATCTTTCATCACCATTAATGTGATCCATTCATGCATGTAGAAGTAAACTAGTTGGAAAGTAAAATTGATTGAATTACGCCTTGTTCCTCAAGATCTTCTCGTTCATGAGGAACAAGGTGAAGCAGTTTATGGTTGCAGAGCACAGAAAAATCATAATCAAATTAAGGATTTTGTTTTAGGAAGACAGAATCGTATGAACGATGATCGAGCTAACAAGCTTTAATCAAATAAATTCCTGAAAACAGCAGGAATATTCACTCAGAAGATGAGTTCGTCTCACGCTGGATACAATTTCAGACCTCGAGCAACCCAGATGTTATTGCAATATGATTTCATGAACGTAAGGCTAAAATATACAGCTCTTACGTTCGTTCATGGAATGGGCTCAGAGTCTGGCTTCACCGATATTTAATCAAGTAATGAATAATCAAATTATGCCATATGATATAAGTAATCTTGCAATAAAGAAAACCTACGAATAATAATTAATGAATGAAATCTATTAAAGGAATAGTCTGAACGTAAACTCAAAGAACAGTTTGCTAGTGACAACACGGAATAATAAAGAAGGGACGAAATAAACGGAAATTATATCTATGTATATTAAGCTCGCGACAATTCTACAGGACTAAACTCATTAACTAACCATGGATTAATCAATCTATGTATCTATTTATCCACCTATGCTAGACTGACACAGGTATAAGGTGCAGTCTAAAAGTTTAAACCTGTTGGAAAAGAAAATGCACCTGCTTTATTTTCCGAAATGCACTTGCTATGTTCCCAAGTCTCCTATTATACAGCCCTCCTTGGTCGCTTACCGATTGCGGGAAAGATGGATGGCGTAATAAAAGCTCAAAAAAGGGGCGACTAACCAAAGAAACAAAGAAAAAGAATTTGCGCTACAGAAAGACTGATCCATTTATTGACACAATTCTCCTTGATGAAAAATCTTTTTATAAAAAAGAAAATTTAGCAAAGTTTACAGGGAAAGGATCCACATGACATTGCTAAATTTCTACACCTTATTATTTAAGTTCATCGGAGATTATTCTATGCATAAGCACTATCATACTTTTGACGTCAAAAAGGAATAAAAAGGCTACCAAAATATACAAAGTTAAAATGACTATGCTCGGCTTAGGAGGTCTGCACCCTCATTGTCAGCCCCCACGATGTAGACTAGTACACGGAAATGGTAAGGTTGTAAGCCAAGCGCCTACCTCATCAACCGGCTATTACTACCTTTAAATTTACCAAGGTACACGAGAGTTCGATGATCTACCTCTAACACAAATTCTTTACCCAGCAGACAATATTTAAACTTATGTACTCCGAAAACTATCGCCGGGCATTCCCGCTCAATTGTTGACTAGTGTTGCTCTCTCAGAAGTATTAGGCTATAGTTTCCGACTAGCGTACGCTGTAGGTAAATCGTGTCATTTTCTTACTGCAACAGAACTACTCCCAATCCCACGTTGGATGCATCTGTGCAGAGCAAAAAAGTTTTGAAAGAACTCGGGTGAGCGAGGACTGGCTTGCGCTAGAGAAACGCTTTGATAGAATCAAAGTTCCTCAAAGACGAAAGGTGTCCTCCCCAAACGAAACTTTCCCCGACTCTCATCCTCAGCATTTCTGTGAGGAGATTCGGTATCAATTTCCTAGAAAATACAGTAGACCAAGTAAAGGCCGAAAGCTCTTTTCGCAGTGAGAGGCATCATCTCAGTCAGAGGCATGATTTTCTTGTCTTATGGCTTTAGTTTTTTGCGGCCGATGATGAACCCTATATAGTTCATCACCAGCTTGGTCGACTGGTGAGCGAATCTGCTTGCGAGCGGGAAGACCCGGGTTCGAATCCCGCTGCCGCTATGGTTGACGCGGCTAGAATTACGGCATGGGATTTGGGTAACCGAATAATTATCGAAGTAATTATCCGACCCAAAAATGGGCCAGAAGGTTCGTTCCTATAGCCTCATTCTATTCTATTCTATTCTAGTTAGTTTCATAAAAGCCGTACCGTCAGTAAACAGGTGTGGCTGTGAGGCCATGTAGTCGCTGGCGTTCAAAGACTCAGTAAGGAGGCAAAATTGTTATTAAAAATTAATTATTGCTCATATTAAAGTAGTAATGCAGTACCAATTACCCAAATTACAGTAGCCTGGAAGAACCGATTACCACAATTACAGGAATCTGGAAAACCCAATTACCACAACTACAGGAGTCTGGAGGAACCAATTAACCCTATTAAAGAATTCTGATAGAACCAATGAGATAATTAAATAGGGGTAATTGGTTCCACCAAACTTCTGTAGTTGTGATGATGAGATGAGAGTAAACGGAGATTTTACCAGCTGGTAATTATTTACAAAGCTTCTACGCAAATTAAGACACGTTCCAATAAAGACAAAACAGTGTCACAAACACTTGTTCTTAACAAGAGTGTCGGAAGAGCCACAGCGCGCAAAGCAGTGAGTGTAGCAAGTGTTGCAAATGGTGTCGGAACATGTTTTAACACGAAATTCTCTAAAGAATTTCTGCAATATTTCTTCATAAATATATTTTTTTCAAATTTTGAATTACTGATCAGATTCCAGATATATTTGATATATAGACACAATATTTAATGATTAATGACATAAGAATTGCTAAGTTTATGCCTTCATGTGATTAAAAAGTGAGAAAATTCTTTCGTCATATGCCGAAGATCAAAGAGTGTCAGCCCAGTCAGTTCATACATGTTTCATGTCAGACTGCTATATGAAATAATTTTAAATTTAAACACAAATCACTCTTTTCGTATCGCCTTAAATTAATTTCGGACTCCAAGGGTGTCGAGTACCACCAGTTGGTAACCCATGGTCTAGAGATTTAAAAATAAAAAATTCATCTTTTCCAACACCTTCTAAGATGAAATCTCCAAATCCTAATAAAGTTTTTCAAGTGTTGGATGTATTAAAATTTATTTTAATATCAGGTGAGTTCAGAACGATGACACATTTCCGAGTATTTGTATTCGCTTTGATTTCGATCAAAATTTGAAGCTTCTTCTAAACAAAATGATTGATTTTTTTCATTTCATAGCAACCTATTGGAATTATGAAGACATTTTCAACACTATTCAATTCATATTAAAATTTCTTATTACTTTCATCGAAAACAAACGTATTCAAATGTGTTTGATTTAGCTAATGCTCTGTAGAAAGACATAGTCAGTCTTACTCATGAGTTTTAGATTTTCTTGTGCGTATTTTGCCAAGAATTTTTTATACTGACAGAATGATCTTAGTTCCTTTATAGCAAAATTACACAGAACTTCACAAATTGCTACCCAAGTTATTTAATAGCAAACTAAAACATCGAACGAACAATTATAACGGCATTCCATTCTCTGTGAATAATAGCAATTCCTACGAGCTGCACTCATTGAGGCCGATCAATGCTAAGTATTTTTGCAGCCAATTCATCGATCAGGAGCCCACAGCTACAAAGCGCACATTTCCTGGAATAATGATGGGTTTGGACGGCCATATCCCCTATAACATTACTTTTTTACGATACTCTGTCGTTGCGCAACAAACATGAGTGTTCAATGCGCCAGAAATCGTGGGCGAAGGTTTTTACTGTTTATGTTCGGTATGAAAAGATAAATCAATGATCACAATTTGAAACACGTGTACATACATATAATGTGCAGTCTGGCTGGATATTTTGCATTCTCTGTAGCTGAAACTGCCTGACGACAATTCACGTTTTGAACATAATCCACGACATTATGTACTCGAATATTCTTATTGGAGCACCGCACAGCGTACATCCTAACACAGAAAAGTTGAGATGCAGAAAAGTTCTTACTTCAACTCCCTATTAAAATAAAATTCGGATTGATGAAACTCATTTCATGAGGTACAGCATTGTCCGTCAACTTACCTTCGTTACACATGTAATTTAATTAAGAACATCACACATCCTGCTGAAAACTTATCGAAAATACTGAAAATATTCACGAAACTAAGTCCAAAATGTAATACCTTAATATTATTTGTACTTTTGGTCGCGTTGATGAGGGCTTTAATGAGTCCGATGTACGACTTTTATGGATATATTATAATTACATGTTACATACATTATTATTTTAATCATTATTATTATTGCTATCAACATTATTATTAACATTATTAGTATGAGCATGTAAAAAATTAAAGCGTTTTTCCTCACATTTATTTCTTTTATTTGCCATTCGAAGGCGCTCCCGCCAATTTTTGAAAAGATTGTACATCTTTGGATAATGTCAAGCTTTTGGACTCAAATTTTAAACCACACTGGTTCTCAATCCCATATTGAAACAAAAAATTGATCTTCACACAGATAGTAAGGTATTAGCTATTGAACATACATTTTTTCATCCTCACAAAGTTAAGTATTGTCATGAAGTTCACTATGCTCGTGGTACAACCATCCTGCAGCATAGGCATTGTGTCCGGTGGTACTTAATCCAAGAGATAAACGAGACGATTACTTATAGATGCACATTATGTAGCTGCTAAAAGCAGACAAACTCTAAAATAAATACGCTAGTTTCCTCTTCCGTGGTCTGCGTTGTTGATTTGCAGCTAATCTGAACAACGAGTTTCTAGGCGGAAAACTATTACATTGATGGCATTTTGACGTTCGCAATGCTCGAACATTAGGGAAACCGAGAGTGTACATCCTACATACGAGTATAATCATGAGCATTGGGTGTCCTCCATAGGCCCTAAGCGTGCAGACAATTATTATAGAGCGAGGTCGCTGGAGACAACAGTTCAATTCGCTCTGTGTACGAAGGGCGAGTGCGGAGCCGGACGTAACAAATCGATTACCTACGTGGATTATGGATCGTACTTTGTCTCTCTCTACTCACCAGCCAACAGAATTAGTACAATCGACCGAAAGTTTTTCAACGGCTTGGAAATGTATTGTGGACATTCCATCTAAGATAGACCACAGCAATACTGCAACTTATGGCCTTTCAAACGTCTGCTTTGAATGGGTTAAGAAGCTGAATGTGAATTATGCTAGCTGGGTATTTTAAAAATATTTGAATACAAAACTATTTTTTATTAATTTTATGAATTTCAACTTGAGTAAATGTCGATGTGTGATAACATAAATGAACAAACAACGTAAAGAAGCTGAGCACCATGGATTCGACTTCAGTTGCTTACCACGTGATCTAGAGAGTGTTCGATTAATTATTTTGATACTAGCCAGTTCCCGTGGAAGTTCCACTTTTTATATATGAGTGATTTGAAATTATTATGAAGATAAATGCATTAAAAATTTGCACCGAATTATTTTGCTTTAAATGAATATTTGTCATTAATACACTCAGAGCTTTCATTATGTATCTTATCTACCGATAACATCTACCAGATAGCACCCGTTGAAATTCCTTAATTTAAAAGTAATAAAATTTAGGATGTATAAAATAATGTACATTTTTCAGTTGTACCCGTTGTATTATCAGAATCTGAATATTTTTCTTAAATATATGTACTCGTTTACACAGCTTCCATTTTCTATTTCATTTACCGATAACATGGCCATGTAGGAGAAGAAAGCTAATAACGGAAAAAATTGAGTATTTTATAGTGATCCGGCGCCTTTGATATCCACAATACAATGCTTGTAACACATGCATACCAGTTCTGATTTCAGTTCAGTAATTTTTCTTCAGTAATAGATAGGAAGTAATGGCACGGACACACATAGATACAGAGAGAGAGAGAGAGAGAGAGAGAGAGAGAGACGGAGACACATAGTCGATTATATAGGTAGATTTTGCGAGCTTATCTACCCTAAGATTTGTTTTATGTTTTTACCATAGAATTAATCATATAGTAGCGCCACATAATTATCTGGTATTGGTATCCTAACTTCTATGATTGAGGAGAAAAGATAAATTTTGATGTTAACTTATATATGCCAATGAAGTTCGAGAAGTGTATAAGAAACAATTTGTTTTAGTTTAATATTTTAAATGTCTTGTCTAAAAGTTAGGGGAAATTATATCAAAGTCGAGTAGAGATGAATCATAATTTGCGCAATGTTTTGTTTATTCAAAAATAAATTGATCCTTATATCCTTATTCCTACGCTGGCCCCTGTCAAAACGACGCAAGCAATTCTGCTGGATGAAGGTCTGTACACTGACTGAGCTTTCTAGTCGCCGAAGTCTACTCGCAGCGTAAAATTGTTTCGTAGAATAATCTATTATACCAGTGGCTTCTGGGGTCAGAATATGGAAAGAAGTAGGATTCATTTCTTTATTATGATTGTTTAAGTCAACTACACATTCTCACAAAGTGGTCGTCACTTTTAGAAGCTAAAAATTGTTTCACATAGCAAGATATCTCAGGAAAATTATTAAAGAAGCAGTAACTGTTCACTTTCAACAACCCTTATATGTGTGTGTGGGGCTTGTCACGTTACTCCCACGATAATCACGAGAAATAATGATAAGCCGCTCTTCTTTCGTTGGGTGATTTATTTACAAAAAAGCTAGCACTTGAATGGTAACCAAAAATTGAGATTTGGAAAAAGAACCTAGCCCAAGTCCTGTTCATGCAGCACACATTAATTTGGAAAAACAAAGGAATAAAACGATAAACGAAATGAAATGCAAAATAGGAACGCTACAAAATGAAGGATGCAATTCTTTACGTCTAATTGCAGTGAATTTTCCTAAATTAATCACGGCTTGGATTAGGCCATTATAATTTACTATTTATCGATTTTCGGAGAGTCAATATACGAATAACAGAGGGCAGAACAATCCAGAAGAGCATTAGATGACTGCTATAAATGTTTGTATGGAAAGCGTAACACAAGCAAGCAGATGAAAGTTCGACCTAAGAATGTAATCCGAGCAGACTTAGAGAAGCGGTGCTACCGAAGTACAAAAGTATATGTTTCTGACACCATGGCGAATTCGACTGTCTTGTTACACTATAAAAGTGAACGGACGAAAAGTCGTGAATAATTGATCTTGAAGAAACGTATGAAATAACCCGGTTACAATGCATTGTGTCTAGTTTTACCCCTGGTTGAAGGCACATGAACTATGGTACTTAGTTTTCAATTTACGTTTGGGGTTTCAAATCTTTAATGTTGATTACGCGCCTAACAAAAAACTACAGTCATTTCTTAAAATCTGTAATCCCATTTTATTTCTATATCGAATCTGAAGAAAATAATGCATACAACACATGGTTAAAAAAAAATATTTTACCTATTTTGAAATGAGGTCCTACGTGTATGTTCTGCCGCGCTCCAAGAGGCCGATAGTTTTTTGAGACAGAAGCACATTACGGAGAGGCATCTCTCAAAATGAAATATTCTGCGTTATTATTTGCGCTTTTTCATATATGACAAAAGCCGTGAAAATTAAAAACTTCAAGGTTATATAGTTGTACGGAAAAATTATTCACACGGATGCGGACGTAACTCGGAGTTTTCACACAGAGACTAAGGTCGTTAATGTTATTTTCGAAATTTGTTGAAATTAGCCCACTAAATACTTCCTTGTGCTAATAAAATATTCATGTATAACAATGATTCACAAATTATGCATGTGTATATACTGTGTTCCTGCCCTTTAGTCTTTGAAAGGATATCCTTATATCGTGGTTGATGAAATATTCTGTCCTTTACAAATTACATTAGTTGAGTATTACATATGATAAAACAAAGCTTTTGTGGTACAATAGTCGAACTTTCGTTAAGTTCCAACATATACAGTGTGTATTCAAGAGGATCAAGAGGTTGATTTCGCTCTTTCAGAACTAGAACTAATGTTTCACTGCTTGTGTTTTACTTTATATTTAATGCTCTGTGAAAATCATCCTGTCTCATCCAATTTCGTTTGAGTGGTAGTTCTGCATAGGTTGAAAAAGCAGCCAGTTTCTCTACACTAGTATTGCGTGATCACATCAACCTAGAATTTCTGACTCAACTAGTTCAAAAAGATTAAAGCATATTTTTTAATTTTTTGTTACTTAGTCATTTTACTAGATGAGACGCGTATGATCCCGCTTCTGAAGCACTCAGTATTTGTCGGCATGTACTGTAGTAACTCTAAAGTTGTTGCTGGCAGCATTGAGAATAAAAAACAAAACTACGGAGTCTGCATGAGTGTGAAGTTCACCGCACCATCTCAGTAACCATGGTTACCATGGTTTGAGATAACCCTTGTTTTGGTCGAGTGTGTTGTTTATCTCCGCTTGCGGCTCAGGGAAACCCGAGTTTGATTCCCCTAGCTGCCTCGGTCTGTTTCTGCTCGATCATCGTAAAATGAGAAAAAAGTCCAGCATGCTGCGACACTGGACACCCTGTGTGAGACTAAACTTTGAACAAGCTCATTGAAGCGCCCATACGAGCCTCTACTTCAAATTGCAGTATGGAGGACGGGAACGGTCACTTGGAGCTTTATCACTACTCTTGAAATGTTCCTTCTAAGAATTGAAAATGTTATGTATCTGTACTGTGTATGAGATTGGAAATAAAATTTCTTTCTTTGTTTTTCTTTTTGTTTGCATTGCTCATTTGATCCACTTTAAGATCTACTATTGTTTATGATACAAGATTTTGCGTCGTTTTTTATAAGAATTTGAAGTTTTGATGTAGAAAACCTGTCTTTATTGGCTAAATAACACAGAAAACTCAACTAAACGAGCACAGCAATTTATACACTAATTCACAACTTGTGAATCAGTTCAATAAAAATTAAAACGGATTTTAGTTCGTTTTTGAAAGTTTTTTGAAGTTCATGAGCTTACTCAATTTAAGCTGGTCGCAATCCGTCTAAACATTTTCAGTACTTGCACAATTTTAAATCAATAACACATCGGGTGCTGTGATATTAAAAATTGTTCTTTAAACATATAATTTAGGATAAATCTATGTATGTAAATTTCTATGATTGATTGATTTGACTGTAAACTTCATTTACCTAGTTTAGCAAATTGAGATTTCAAATATTTAGAAAACTAGGTGGCCACAGCGATGTCAAATAGGTCCATACCTTGCAACAAAGGACGTCATTCTTCCCGCCGTGCTCACTGCATATTTGATGTTTCAACTTAACTCGTTTTTTTCGATCTCCTCGACGAATAAGAACAATTAATTATTGTGTTGCTTTTTGAATAACGCGTTCAAATAGTTTTGACTCCCAATTATTTTATACAATTAATTTTTCTGTTTTGTTAAGTCTAGTATTAGCCGGTTCCACTACGTTACTGGATGGTGTCAGAATTTGTCACTTCTTTGAAAACGATTCAAAAAGAATTCTTAAAATCGGTGCCAGAAATGCGGGTGTCGCATGCAAAACGTCAAAATAATTACCCTTTAATAGCGTAGAGAACAAGGGTAACAAATAGAGACATTTAATGATCTCAATGAATTTAATGATGTCTAGCCAGGAGTTTTTTTAAAAGGAAATAAAATCGTGCATAGCTCACTCATGGAATAAAAACTCAAAATAAAATCTTTCAGAACGACTTAAATTTAGTATTGTACTTCGTTTGAATGAAACTTTTGCTTACATGGAACTCTTACAAGGCACTTTTAGTGTACCATCTCACTGAAGATGATTAAATATTCACGGTAAATCATTGACTGAGTCTTCATTTCCTTCAACAATGACAAAATGTCCTTTAGAGTAAAGTATCTGTGGGCATACAAATGTAGGACAGAGAGAAGTAATTACATTATGTCCGTGAGATGATTTTCTTCTTGAGTATTAGTTATAAAATGGCATTAAGATTCGACAGAAACCGCGTAACTGGAAGAGACAGTTTCTTTCAGTGCTAGATTCTATTGAACTAAAGAAGTGATTGAGCTTAACAGTTATGAAACCAAAACGATAGGAAAAAATTAATAGATATATTTAAGCCATGATTCTAATATTGTCTTATTGAGTTGTAGAGATAAATATGACTAAAAAATTGCAAGCCCTTTTTCTTTATTGTTCTAAGAGAAAGAGCAATGCAGAATGTGGGAACCTTACTCTGTAACATCCAATAATATTAAACGCGATGATGATTTCAGTTACCTGTGATAATGAGCAAATTTTATAGATCATTAGGACATCACACTACGCAATCGACCAGAAATTAACAATTACAACTTTGAAGTTTCCTTCTAACATTTATTTTCAAATTTTCGAGATTTTAACCTTACTGCTGACACCTTAAATGGTAACATTGTGTTCTGTGCAAATTGTTTCCGAAGTTAATGCTTTATTGCAGCTTTAAGATGTGCCTCGTCATTTGTAATTCTAAGCTGGGTTCACAAGGAAATAATCGTTTATCGTCTACAATGCGTACAATACTCAATACATAAGAATTTATAATAGCGTTACCACTGTTTAATCTCACCCGTATTTATCTTTTAATTTTGGTGTGATCATGAAGCTTTTGCACTAACTTTCGTACATGTCTTTGTTATAATAAGATGATGTGAAAATTTAGAACTTTTTATCTTCACTCTGACAATCGATATTTCATTACTTTCCATTCATGATGTATTTAAATTCCCTTCTCATATATCGACTTTTTCTGATTTGTAACTTCTGATATCATCAATACTATAAAATTCTCCTAAATATTTCATTCTTTCTCGCGTATTTAATTACGAAATTTTATACTAAATTCTGTTTTAGGTTTCACTTCATAGTGTAATCATAAAATTCATGTCTCGATGTTAGTAAATGTTTTGTTACAATAAATACATGTGAAACTTCAAAACTTTAGTCTACTATAGCTCTAATTATATCGAGATCAAAATCTTGATATTTTGTGACATGTTTGAACTTATCGCTCTCATTTTTAGTCTCTCTCTGGTGTGTAAGAACCAATTATATTAAACACAATTAATTTTTCTGTAATATGTAATAATAATTAATTTTCACAAATTACCAGTACCAACACTAAGCGGTCGACCAGTGAATTAGAAATTACAACTTACAATTTCACTCAGGAAATTGTTTTTAAATTTAAGATTTTAGCTTTACTTCTAGGAACTCAAACTATAACATTGTGCTGTATGCCAATTCTCCCGAAGTTAAGACTTTGTTTCAGTTCAAGATGTGCCTCGTAATTTGTAATTCTCAGCGGTGCCTAAAGGAAATAATCGTTTGTATAGCTGTTATACGACCTACTATGGTAATATGAACATTTAGAATAACATCACCACAAACCGTAAGATATTAGCGCTAAGATTTTAAAACCCGATTCCTTGTACTGTGGACTTTATGGTGCTCTGTGATGTATCGGAATAAAGTTGATTTGTTTATTTATTTTATTTATGGGCGCTCGTGAGTGATTGACTAATACAGCTTCAAACCACAGCACAGACAGCGTGATGCCCTAAAACAGTTCTCAGCGCGTGATGCCCTAAAACAATACTGTATAGTGAAACTAAACCACGTAAACTCAAACGGAGATGCAACAAGCATTTGCATAATGCTAGAATTACGATGTTCAGACTGATGCACACTTGATAAACACAACTGCCATCATGAACGAACTAGCCAAACTTTGTTTAATTACGGATGTACTGCGACTGCAAATGCAGTCGCTATCGCTGCAACTGAAATCAGTTAATATTTCTTTATTTTATCAATCATGGAGAACTGTGAAATGCTTACGATGGTACGTTCGACTACTTACATTTTAGTTATTCTTGAAGGGAAAAAATTAAGTTTATAGCACCAGTATTAAACTGGCCAGGGCACTCGACGAACACCTAGGCAACTGATGACACTTCATTGAGTAGCTGTTTTCTAAAACATTCCGTTGTTAAAGCAGAGCTTGCAGGCAGGCCTGTGCATAACACAAAGATTAGTATATCACTCTTACCGATATGAAAACGAACAACCATTTTCATAGCTTTACTTGCATCCTGGAAAAAAAGTTGTCTATCGTTGATTTTCCGAGTCGTTCTAGGTCTTCGTTTTTTCCTTGAATCAATAAACACCATAAATAGTTAAAATCCATTCCCGTTATGGATTTTATGTGTAAGAGAATAATTTATTATCTCACTTTTTAGTAAATGATAAGTCAAACCTTAAATTTCTGATATATGGGGATTAATAAATCCTTGGAATATCATCAACTACAATCACACGCAATACGATGAAAGTAGGTAGCAGAAAACTTTAACCCTACCTGTACATACGTGATATGATGTCGTCGAACAAGTTCTACATCTTCACATCATGAACTAACATATTTGAAAGTTTTGAAAGATAACTCTAACTGCGTATCATTACTATTAATAAAAACAATACGGAGAGAATTTGATTTATTATCTCGCATGCGCGTAAAATTATGTCGTAGTTTGGTTTCATTATCAGTGCGGAAAAATATGTTCATATTTATAGTTCAAGGAATTTAAGTAGTTCCAATGTTGGGAACACATGTCTTCATTTATTGTCTAATTCTGTAAACGTTCTACTCCTATTTCTTTTGATGAATTTGAACATTTCCGCGAAACTGAACGTTGAAAGTTATTTCCTGAATTTTATGTTCGTACATGGGCAACCACACAGTGACATTAATACCCAGTTTATTGAAGCCTTTACGACTGGCAATGACACAGTGGGAAGAGTTGTGAAACAATGCTTTACTCGTTATTTATACGGATTGTGTGGCGAACGAAAACGAGGCAAACTATTGTCACTGAAGTTTGACTAGGAGCTTAGGGCAACAATGAGACTTACAATCCTTACAATTTGACTCCTCCATTAAGTGGTTTATGTTCTGTGGAAAATAGTATGGTGTTGTAAAACTTGTAAGAGAGAATAAAAAAGAACTCTACATTGCTAGCATAATAGAGTTTGATTCACTGGGACAGCTTTGGTGAATACAATTTGGGTGAATGTGTGATCGTTACAAAGGATAAAGTTCATAGAATTTATGGTGAGTATCATAGTTTTCGTAACTTTAATCAAATTTGTAAAAATCGCTGTTTAATTTGATAGCAAAGTTAGACTGGGTAGAAGGGAACTGTTTTGAAGAAGACAAAATACAAAGCCTGCTTGTTTCGTAATCTGCAGTGCGAATAGATTTAGATCACTTCTTTCATTTTCCTATGATAAAAGGATGAAAACGATAGTATTGTTTTAGTTATGAAGTGCAAACGATAATTTAAAGTTCAAGTGGACAGAATTAATTGATGAACTACAACAACCGCTCAAGTAGATAAGTTTAATTGGGATAAATGTTCAAACAAGTTTACTGCTAGAGGATTTAAATAGTTCGCGTTGAAATTAGTTTACAACACGCAGTAAAGTAGGCCGAAAAAAAATATAATCAAACGACAGATATAGAACTTAAATCGAAGTAAAACCCAACGTTATCTTTTGAAATAGGGCCAACGGATATTAAATAGTAGCTTACCCCATGTAGATTTTATCGAAACAAAATATTGATTTATTGCGATAATGAATCATTTTAGAATGATATTGTTGCAATAAAAAAGGGTTGCTAGAGAACTGCATGGAAAACTATTCTTAAGAAGTAGGGAAGGGCAAATGAAATCATGGTTAAATACAATTCATTAACAATATGAATTAAATTCACAAGGCATGCACGTACGTTAATCCTAATACTGCATAGTAATAAACGCAAAAAAAACACAAGCAGATTGATAATAAAATTATAGGAATGACTGCTCACATCACTGTTCCCTTGAATTCTGGATGAGCACGGACAAGATGAAAATTGTTAATGATACTTGTATGTCGGACACCATCAATGATTTATCACGACATGCTCTGTAGGTTCATCAGAGCATTGGAAATGAATCAGAGAAAAGGTCTACAATATATGCTATGTTCTTTCTATGTGAATCATTTCTGTTTTCCAGTTTTAAACGTTAACGTGACCACAACAGCTGGAAGTGAAATTTTCAAGCGTAAAACGTCTGGAAGTGGAACACCTGTCCTGATGTACTGATAAAAATTTCTGATAGCAGAACAATGATCGTGAAGCCTACAGAAATGTATGATTTCAAATGTGTTGATTTGCCGCACAGTTGAAAACTAAAAGAATAGGGATTGACGAAAAGAGGCAAAGCGACGCAAAATAGCCTTCAAGAAAAGATGTTGAGATAATTATAAGCTCACCAGACAGTAACATAAGAAGATTTAGACTTAAGGTAAGTAATTCTGTCTAGGAGCTTGTCCATGGGACGAAAGTTTAAGTTTTAGAAATGGAGTTGATTTTACCTCGACTCTGCCAACTCAGCAGATGACTGAAGATGAACCTCGAGACCAAAATATTCACATGCAATGTCACCTCATTTCTAATACGGGATGAAATATTTGATTAATCATAATAAAATTATGTTCATTAATGTTATACCGATAAAATTAGTACAAGACATTTTTCATTATATTATAGTTGTATAGTAAATAAGATTTACATTATGTGCAAGATGGGCAAAGAGTATTTACCTATTTTAAATTTGTTATAACTTTTTTCGTATTAGCGAAGCAAAGTTTAAAACAATATCACTTAAATGAGATTGATCTTGAGTTATTTCTGCAAGTGGTATACGTAGCAATTTTATATAAGACTTTAGTTATTTTTCTACTTAAATTGAGCGAACGACTCGTAAATATGAGTTGCATCCCTAGTTTGCCTGCTGGCTTAAAAGTTCACAACTAGTTGTTTAAATCTTTTAAGCATGACTTTTCTCTCCTGTTCTGCAGCAACACGTTATACTACTCTCATGAACATGTTATAATATTAGAGTAACACGTAATACTCCTCTCATGAACATGTTATAATATTAGAGTAACACGTAATACTCCTCTCATGAACATGTTATAATATTAGAGTAACACGTAATACTCCTCTCATGAACATGTTATAATATTAGAGTAACACGTTATACTCCTCTCATGAACATGTTATAATATTACAGTAACACGTAATACTCCTCTCATGAACATGTTATGATATTACAGTAACACGT
>VCRD01004057.1:0-51102 GCA_006783055.1 Trinorchestia longiramus
CTTCACGTTCAGTTCTGAAAGAAGAGTTGGCTTTGTTACAGGTGTCGTCGATGGTACCGCAGCCGCTCTAGCAGGCGCAACTGCTTCACTGTTGGGATTAGGGGCAATGAAGATAATGAGAGGATTACACTCTAGTTTACTAGGCAACGAAGCAGCAAGTGGGGACACGAACGACGGTCTGTACGTAGCTGGTTCTGTAGAGGGGTAACGAATCATGGAAGGGTTAGTTGTTGGAGAAGGGTACGCAAGTACCTGAGCATCTGATACATAAGCAGTTTTTATACGATCGTTTGAAACTGAGTCGTGCTTGCCAAATTTTTCGATAATGAAGTATTTCGGTGTCCGCTTTAGGACTCTGAATGGACCTTCATACGGTCATGTTAAAGCTGGCTTTACACCATCGACACGCACATAGACATGCGTGCAGTTCTGGAGTGCAGGGTCCAACCTGTCAGAAGTATTAGTGGTACGAGGAGAAACGTATTGTATCTGCCTCATACAGTCTTTCAGCCGCTCCGCGTAAGAGGTTTGATCTGGGAGGGACAAAGATTTTGAAAGGTTAGGGTTAACAATATCTCCGGGCAAGCATAGTGTCTTGCCGTACATCATCTCTGAAGCTGTAGCCTGTTGATCCTGTTTATAGAGACTACGTAAACTTAACAATACGATCGGAAGTCGATCGATCCAATCTTGGCGACTATCTAAACATTTTAGGGCTTTCTTCAGATCTCGATGGACGCGTTCGATGAGGCCATTTGACTGAGGGTGAAAAGCAGTGGTGCTTATGTTAGAACATCCTAACAGTGACGAGATATCAGTCCATAGTTTAGAAGTAAATTGCGCACCACGATCATGCGTAATGTTTAAAGGTACTCCAAATCTGGAAACCCAAGAATGAACAAAGGCACATGCTACAGTCTCACTTTTAATATCAGGAATAGGGACAACTTCAATCCAACGTGAAAAACGGTCAATAAGAGTAGGTATAAATGAATGTCCTCTCGATTGAGGTAATGGGCCTACCAGATCAAGGTGAACGGAATCGAATTTACTTCCTAAGAATGCACATGCCTGCAAGGCGGCACGATTGTGTTTGGTGACTTTACTAGCCTGACAATCGTGACAGTGTTGCACGTACGGCTTGACGTCCTTGCGCATTGATGGCCAGACATATCGTTCAGCGATCAAACGTTGTGTTCGATCTATGCCTGGATGAGATAAAGCATGATATTTGGCAATTGCTATCCTACGAAGGGCAGCAGGTAAATAAATACGCCTCGGATTTGAGGCGTCACAATACACGTCACCTGAGACAGAAAGTTGCAAGTTATTAGTTTTGTTTAGGAGCAATTCTTGCAGTTCAGGATCATCTTTTTGGGCGGCTATTATGCTAACTAAGGTAAGCAGTTCATCAGCTGGGAGGACTGAGATGGCATTTATTCTAGAGAGACAGTCAGCTACCGTATTGTCCGAGCCTTTAATATATCGGAGATCAGTAGTGAACTGGCTAATGAACGCCAAATGTCGTGCTTCTCTAGGCGAATGTCTGTCAGAGGGCATTTTAATGGCTGAGACCAGGGGTTTATGGTCAGTATAAATTACAAAATGTCTAGCTTCTAAAACATAACGAAAATGACGTACAGACATATAAATAGCTAATAATTCGCGGCCAAAAGTGCTATACCGTTGTTCAGCAGGTGAAAGTTTCTTTGAGAAAAATGACAGTGGAGAGGTTACGGTACATACTGTCTGCTGTAAAACTGCACCTACAGCTACATCTGATGCATCTACCACTAGGCTAAATTCAGCACCGGCGGCTGGATAAGACAATTCTGTCGTAGAGGCAAGGCGTTCTTTGATGGTCTCAAATGCGGCTGAAGCTTCATCAGTCCACACAACAAGAGTAGGGTTTCCTCTACGTTTAGGTGTAATTAAACCTGATAGAGGGGCTAAAGTTTGAGCACAATTTTTAGTAAATCTATGGTAAAAATTCACAGATCCTAGAAATCGACGCAAATGTTTCTGTGTTTCCGGTTTAGGGAGAGCGCGAATGGCATCAACTTTACAAGATAACGGTTTTAAACCGGTTTGTGAGATTTCGTGTCCTAGATACTTTAAACTACTTTTTTCAAATTCACACTTGGCTGGGTTAATCAACAAACCATGAGTGCAAAGTCGATCAAACAAAATAGTTAGGTGCTCCTTGTGTTGTTCAGGAGTTGTTGATGCGATTAATACATCATCAAGGTACACGTAAGCGAAGGGGAGATCTGACAAAATATTTGACATATGTCTCTGGAATGTCTGAGGGGCATTCCGCAAACCGTAGGGCATGGTCGTGAACTCAAAAAGGCCAAAGGGAGTAGTTACTGCAGTTTTAACAATAGATGATTCATCCATGGGAATCTGATGGAAGGCATGAGTCAAATCAATCTTGGAAAAAATCGTGGCTCCATGCAAGTTAGCACTAAAATCATGGAGGTGGGGAATAGGGAATCTATCAGGCTGAGTAACAGCATTAAGCTGTCGATAATCACCGCAAGGTCTAAAATTTCCATCTGCTTTAGGAACTAGCAAGATTGGTGAAGCCCAAGGACTGTTAGAAACTCGGATGGTTCCTGCGTCTAACATAGTCTGAAATTCAGCCTTGGCTGCTGCTNACGGGAGGACCAGTAGTTATAATATGGTGCCTAATAGAGGTCAGATTTTCTTTTCTTATTAAATTAGGGTTTAATAAAGCAGGGTATCTTGCTAAATTCTTTCGTACTCGCACTCTTGATCTAAGGCAATCTTGATTGAGTGCAAAGAGTGGGTAATGTTGACGCTAGCAAGAGGTTTCGACAGATTTGTATTTTCGTCCCTAATAATCTTATTTTTTAAATCAACGACTAGACCATAATGTGCTAAAAAATCAGCTCCTATGATTGGTTGGTCTACAGCAGCTACGGTAAATGTCCAAACCAGATGCTCCCATTCGCTTTTTAAGTTATTATTACCACCACGCGTTCTCTGACTGGCAGTGGCTGGTAGGATGGATACCGAAGATCCTGTGTCAATTAAAAAATCTAATCTAGTAAGGGGGTCTCCCATGATTAAAGAGTTCGTAAAAATCACTCGAATTTTTGTCGTATATTTATTACTAAAAATAAAGGTTATTTTAATATTTGTAATTTTATAAGCTTTAGAGGGGGTAGCAGGTCATGCTACATGACTGTCAACATCATCGGTGAGTTACATACCTTGAAATCCATTGAAATTTTCCATTTTCTCGCTACATTTTTAATTTATAGATTGAATTAACAACAACAACTTTCAACAACAACAACTTTTATTCCCAATCAAGTACACAGTACATCAGCATTAGTACATTGGTTTTTCAAATTCTTAAGGTTAACATTCCTAGAGTAAGGATGATGGTGACCTCCATGCAACGATCCCGGGATGTGTCCATGGACGGGGAGTTGAGGGCTTACCGATAAGCGCAAGCTCACGGCGCGAAACAACGAGAAACAGCTAGTATTCATGGCCGGGTTTCGAACCCGCGGTCTGTCTGCCCGAAGCAGAGACCTGATACCTAACACAGGCCGCAGACCACTTGACCATGGTGGCTGCTAAAGACGGATACATAATAAAATAACTTCAGATTTATTCAATACTTAATATATAATTTGAATCCGTAGCCAACGTTTCCAAACAAAAATGACGTCATCCACCACATGGTTGCAAAAATCCTTATTTCTGGAGCCTTTAAACTTTAAACCGTATACAAAGTTACATAACTCTTGAGATACACTCAAATTGTAGCAATTCTCATTTGCATCAATCAAACTGCAAAAGAAAGAGCTTGCTAGTTGTGTGCTTGAAAGCTGTTTTGAACATTTAATTGCGTATGAAACTAAGATTGATTCCATCAAACGAATGGAAACCGGATGGCTATTTCAATGATCAAAACATACACCTGTTTTTAAACAGCGACTCATTGTTTGGCAGCCAACTTTGTTTGCCGTCAGATGTATGGCAAACGTCAGATGTTAGGAGTGTGTGTGAATAGGCGTACATGGAGGTGGAATGAGAGGAATACAAGGTTATGTCTGCAGTGTAACTGAGGAGTAGAGGAAAGTGTTGAACATCTGGTCTTGGAATGTAGTAAATATGAACATGAGCGAGAGAGTCTCATGAATGTGGTCCATGAGCAGTATGGAGAAAACAAGTGAAATGCAAGGTGGGTTGAAGAGAACTCTGGTATGAGATATCTTGTAGGGCTGGATAAGGAATGTAACATGACTGTTGTGGATGCAATGAAAGATTTCTAAGTGCATGCATGGAATAAGTGACAGCGATGTTGAATGGTCAGTTTTTAATGTGATTACCTGCTAAGCTTGTTGGGCTGTTTATGACAAGCTGGACCTTCTAGTGATGCCCTCATTTGGCTGGTTCATTTGTATTGGATGCCTCAGGGTGGCCCTAAAGGAATTACTTGAGACAACCCTGGCTCACAGGAGAAAAACTCTGGGATGCCATCCTGTTATATGCCTGTGTATTAGAGGGAATTGAAGGCTGTTGCAAATGTCCCAGCCAAATGCTGGCCCTCAAATCTAAGTCTAAGCCTAACACTAAGGAACATTGTGACATTCAGGCATCATAGCAAACTTTTAATGTTTAGTCTCAACATTATTGCTAACTGATGCATTTCAATACATACAATCAGTATGTTATACTTACTGAATATAATTTTACAGTATCTGCTTAAACAAACAAAATTATGAGATATGAATGACAGAAAAAAAACCCTAGCAATTTCTAGACTTCAAGGTACAAGTATGCCATATTTTTTCCATTGTTTTGATGTAGGTGGTAAGGTCACTGTTATTTGTGACACCAATGGTAAAGTTCAACTTTACTTTCTTTGCTAGAACATTATTAAAATTCTGACTCGAAACTCAAGATGTTTTTTATGTTCATGTTTTACATTTAATAAATCTGAAATAAAGTGATTCACACTTTTTCATCAGTTGAGCATTATTTACCAAAATTCATAATATAAGCAAAGATAGAATCTGCAGTACTTTATATTTTTTTTTTAATGAATTCAGCATGTTTTTTTTATTTATTACACCAAAATTACAATTTGAAAGTTATGTTTTATTAAAGTTAATGGTTATCTATCATTTTTGATGTTTGTCATCTCTCAGTGGCCTAGTTAATGTTGAGGTATAGTTAGCAGCTAGAATATTTTTGTTTATCTTTTTTGTAAGCAAGTCTGCTTGTCTATAATTAATTAAATTTTGTGGTTTTGTTTTGAGCAAATACAAATGATAGTGTTTCTTTTGTTCCATTGTCTGTAAAATCCTGATGCCATGAATTTTTATGTGCTTTCATTAGGTGTAAGCTGTATTAGATGAATACTACTTGTTAAAGCTTGTATTAAGTGACTACTATGAAATAATACCTAACAATTTCATTATTTCAGTGTTTTCATCCTTATAAGAGTTTTATATTCTTAATCTATTCTTGGATGAGTTGTTAACTCAGTGGTACCTTGACATATGAATGCCCTAACTTATGTATGCTCATTTGGTTCAGATTTCTGCCCCACATACGAATGTTTTTTTGGTTCAGATTTCCACCCATGGATATATGAACCAAATGACCTTTTGTATATTAAATAATTTGTGAGATAGGACATTTAGATGTCCTATCTACTGTAACTTATTGTACATGTTCTCAGCCTAACTGCTTTTGCAGATTGCATGTGTTTTCATTTAATTATAATTGTTTATTTATTTGGTGCTTTTAATAATTTAATTCAAACAGTTGCTTACAGTTTCTTTAGATTTAGATGTACAATATTTAATGTTGAAAAGATTTGAAGCAATCTGTTTTGTAATCATTGTTGGCTTCATTCCAACAGCTCAATTATTTTCATGAATAATGAGTGGGATCCTGTGCAGTAATGGTGCAGTGGGGCAAGTTCTGAGCATTGGATGTAGAGTGCAGGACAGTAAGACAGGACACAGAGGAGTTGTCCTCTACATAGGACCAGTTGAGGGGACTAAAGAAGTATGGGTGGGTGTAGATTGGGATGAAGCAAATCGAGGCAAGCATGATGGATGTCATGATGGCATCAGCTACTTCAAAGCAAGGTAAGCCTGTGCAGGAATCTTTATCTTGTTAAAACATTCTTTTGTCATAAATTCATTCTCTTGTCATAAATTCATTCTCTTGCTTTAGCTCACATCTTAGCTCTCCAAATAGGAGTTACGATTACACATTCTTGTGTATATATTAAGGGTTAAAAATGTAAAATTTTAGGTAATTTTCTTCATAATTTCTGGTAAAATAATGTGAATTTAAAATTGTACATGTGTGTCAGCTATGAATGAAAACATTTTAAAAGGGATTAAATTTTATAAGTGTGAAGCTTTTATCTTGTATATTTTGTTTTTACTTATGTATTAAAATCTGCTACTTATTTAAGAACTTATATTAGTACTTCTGTGCTTAGTTTAGAACTGTACTCGCTTTACAAAGCTGTTATAATATTTGTAAATGGAAAGTACTTTGAAATCTTGTAGTTTAGATTGATTTGTTTCTCAAAGAATTACTCTGAGTAGAGGACAATTTTATGTTTTGGTGCAAATACTATTTTTTTATGGGGTTTCTCTCAATTTTTTAGGTGATTTAGTTGTGCTTTCATACATGCAACCAAACAATAATTATAGGAATGCAAGTGCACCAATGAACCAAAGTAATGCCCTTCCATTATGGATTATTTCCATAAATTTCTTTCTCAGTAAGAGAAATAAAATGAGATGAAAAGAAGTGTTATGTAATGAGAGGAAGCATGGCAGACATAATGGTTGAATTTTCTCAGCCACCATTACTCACTTGGGTAGGGAATTGGGATGAAATTATTGAAATCTGAGAAATGAGAAATTATTTGAAATCTGTACAGTATTTATGTTTACATCCAAACCATCCCCCAGAAAGTCAACTCAAATAATACAGGACTCATCAAGATAATTTCAAGGTGGATATATATATCCCTCAGGAGTGGTTGGAGTATATTAATTACATTTAAGTTGAATCCAGTGTGTTAAATTAATTTTGTATGTGAGCAAATAGAGGTATAAATTTAGTGTCAATATAAATTAAGTTATACATTGAGGTATTAATGTACTGCTTTTGTAAAATAATGGAAGCTTCCTGATGGCTTGAAGCTTTTCAATGCTTCTCCAGAACTGAATAATATTTAAACAGATAGTGTATAGGATGTTTGTTACAAAGCAGGATGAATAAAAGTACTCTTGTGTGTGTAATGTACCAGCACAAGTTGCTTCTTTTCAGTTCTGATGATCTTATTGTTGTTACTTGCAATAATAAATCTATCACTCTAGAGATTTTACATAGAATTCCTTATGATAATATTATGTACTTCTCATTGGGTGTTACACATTAAGTATATTTTTCAGTACAGAAACATCTGGATCATTTGTGCGGCCAGGCAAATTGTTGTCGGGAGTTGATGTTGAAACTGCAGTACGAGACAAATACCAGGCACCCCCGCCTGACTCAGCTCCAGTGGAGCGCTTGCTGCAGCATGCCATCAATGCCCCCTTTGTGAAGTTTGTTGGCATGGAGCATACCAGTAAGAAACAAAGGTATTTGACTGACTTCCAATCATCTCATTTTACTCGAAATACTAGAACTAGGACTTAGAGCCTAGCTCTAGTATTTAGCCGCCACTGCTGTAAGTCATACCAAACCTAACATATATTTATAAAATTGTTTTTATAGTTTGCAGAATTCTAATATTCTTTTCATTCTTTGACTTTCATCTATATTGAATTGTGTCTTTTGGTTTTGTCTTATTATAGATAGTTTTCATCTAAAATATTTATAGTTATAAACAAAAGTAGAGATATTTAGCTTGGTCCTCTTACGAGCCTGCAATTATTCCACTGGTTCAATTTAATGTTTGAATTGTGCCAATTGTATCAGGTTGTAACAGTAGTTCTGTCCATTTTTTTAACTTGAAATAAAGTGAAAATCCTGTCAAAAATATATTTATTTAGTCTTCAACATAGTCACCATTTTTATTAATTACATCTTCCCATCTTGCCCTAAGCTTTCTGATTCCTTCTTCATAGAATTTAGCCAGTTTGGACTCAAAAAAAGAAACTAGCTTCATTTCGACCTCTTCTCTTGAAGTAAGCCTATGTCCCATTAAATGATTCTGTAAGCTCCTGAAAAGATGAAAATCGGTTGGAGCAAGACCGGGAGAATATGGTGGGTGATGCATGACTTCCCAGCCAAATTCTTCAATGAGATTTTTGGTTGCTCTTGAAGTGTGGGGTCTGGCATTGTCATGGTGCAGAATCACTCCTTTTTGATTCATAAAAGAAGGCAGTTTTTCCTGTAAAACTACTTTTAAACGAGTTAGCTGCTGACAGTAAACTTCAGATGTTATTGTTTGATTGTCACCCATTAGTTCATAATAAACAATTCCCTTCAAATCCCACCATACACACAAAAGAATTTTTTAATGTGCCGTCCACTTTTCGGCCGCGAAATTTGCTTTGAACCACGACTTAGCCACTGTCTTTTGCGCTTAACATTGTTGTAAAGGATCCACTTCTCGTCGCCAGTTATGATTCGGTCTAAAAAGGTGCCTGAAGTTCACGAGAACGCAGTGAAACACAACAGGTCACACGCTGTTGAATGTTGATTTCTGACAAGTGGTGTGGGACCCATTTCCCAGCCTTTGAGACTTTGCCATGTCTTTTCATTTCCCGATATATGGTCATATGGCTTACATTAAAGGTTTTGCTCAGTTCTCTAGCAGTGCAGGTTGGATTTTCATCAATGACAGCTTGCAATTGCTCAGAATTGAGTTGTTTTGACCATCCTGCTCTCGGATTGCCTTTCAGACTGAAGTCATCGTTTTTGAAACGTGAAAACCATCTTCTGCAAGCCTTTTCATTCACAACATCATTTCCATAAGTGTCTTTGAGTGTCTTTGCTGCTGAGCTGGCCGTATTGCCTTTATGAAATTCAAACAGTAAAACATGCCTGATATGCTCTTTACTTGGAGTGTACATTAGGGCTTAAAGTAGTTATTAATAACGATAATTATCACACAATCTGAAAGAAGAAATAGTATTTTATTAATTACCATAGATAAACATACAACATTAACAAGATAAATTGAAGAAATCGTGCCCTAAACATATAGCCCAAAAATTGGACAGAACTCCTGTTACAACCTGATATGTATGATCTACCGATAATGATATTAAAATATTAATTCATGAAATAATTCAATCTCTATACAGTAGAAGTCTTTTTAACCGGCACCCATGGAACTTTGCAGTTGCTGGTTAATATCACCCAAGTAACCACAAGCAATTCATAAACATGCTAGACATAAAAGGAAAACAATATCAACTGCTTAAAGCAGTTAAAGAAGTAAAAACAATGGATAAATATATTAAGCTTGGCCAGCTAGTGCTGGTTTAAAGGAGTTCTACTGTATATCGATAAAGTAAGGATGACAATGATATGCTATAAATTGGACATTTGTGTTTATTGCTTCAAATGTTCAAGTGGACTCGAAGCTGACCCCTACACAGCTCTGCTCTTTTCTTGTGACTTGTTATTTTTCTGATATCCTTACTCACATTGGCTGCAAAGTCCTCTATGATATGTTCAACTCTGCCGGAGTACTTGGTTGACACCTGATGATGTATGCCATTGCCTGGGTCCTGAAAGAGAAAACATGGGATGAAAAGTTAGGAGAGAATGGGGGTCATTGGTGATCTATCCAACATCAAATCAATCTATCACTAAACTTGGATTCCAGGAACAGGTCACAGGGCTGTCACATGTCAACTTGCTCTGTCATGCTGAAACTGGTATTAACATCCGGTGGCCACAGCCTTAAATGCATGCCAGACTGTTTTCTTCAGGACTTGTTCCAGGTATACATCCAAGTTGATGGATCTTTCAAACGAAACCATAGGGAGGATCATCCCATCCACCACTTCCATCCAGGATATAATTTTTTCTCCATGAGCTGTTTAGCACTTGATTACGACATGGGGGTTTGTTAGAATAGAATAGAATGAGGCTCTAGGAACGAACCTTCTGGCCCATTCTTGGGTCAGATAATCACTTCGATAATTATTCCGTTACCCAAGTCCCATGCCGTAATTCTAGCCGCGTCAATCATGGCGGCAGCGGGATTCGAACCCGGGTCTTCCCGCTCGCAAGCGGATTCGCTCACCAGTTGACCAAGCTGGCGATGTCGACCAATCTGGCGATGTTGAGGCCCAGTGCCTGTTGATTTGTTTGTTTGGTGACTTTGCTGGATTGAGAATTTATGTTGTACTGCATGTAGGTCTTCCACTTGAGATGTTTTCTCAGAATTAGCCATATGGTTATTAGCTTAAACCCAACCAATTTACAGCAAGCCTGATGTGGGATTTTGGATTTCGTTTAAGCAAAATCTTATAGTTTCCTGGGTTCTGTAATGTAACAAACTTCTTATGGTGCATCAATCTAACCAGTTGGTATTAACCAAAAACCTTACAATTTGGAGAGTGGATTCTTGCAAACATATTGTATCATCCATGCTCTGCATAAAAATATTATTTGCTTATCATAACTAAAAGTTTTTTTCTCTGACAGTGCTCTGGAGACCCTGAGATTAGTGGAGCTGAATGAGTGCTTGGTGTCATGGGCCGGTCCCTGCAGCCTCAGTTTGCTGCTTCCTCGTGTGACCGACCTCAACCTCTCAGCCTGCCTCCTGTCAAATTGGCAGGAGATTGCCTGCATTGCCAGGCAGCTGCCAAAGCTGCGCATGCTTGATGTCAGGTACCCTCATTATGTTACGAGATGGCACTGCGATAAATGTTTGCCTAAATTTATGCCTATCTCTTGGCACTTTTCTAGCTTGTGGAAATGTGGTATACATTTTACAAACGTCAAGTCTTCCATTTTATGGATTATGTATTTCAAAATGAATCACATTTATCATAAGAGAGTTCAGGAACTGGATTTCGTTTACGGCATTAACTTTGAATGATACTGTCAAGTGCATAGAGTGGGGAAATTTATTTTGAATAATGTAATTGGTTTGTTTTTAAAAATTGAATACGTTTTGTTTAGTGAGTCTATACTGCTATGGAAGAAAACGGTGTATAAGTTTCTACAAATATTACTTCGGAAAAATTTCCTCTTTAGGAGAACCATTGTTCTTAACTTCTGATATGGAACCATAGAATTTCTACTCGTATGCTGCTCGCTTAAGTACAAGTAATGTGAAAATTATCTCGACTATATTTAGGAAAGTTACATGATTAATAATGATACAAGACTTATTTGAGACACTTGCTGAAAATTTGGTAATAAATTCGTGTGTTAGCGTGACAGCTTTAGCATGATAAGCAGTCTTGACTCCTTGTCCTATTGTGTGAGTTCAGTGAAGCTCAGTCCTCCCTTATCTCTTACATCTCGATGTTACAAAATCACTGCATTAAATAGTGAGTGCAATGGCGGGCTTTAAAGTCGCCAAAACTTTCATATTTAAAAAAAAGTATCTTGAAGTATCAAAGACCACATTTATAAGGATAGCTTACATTGTAATTTATACCAATATTCGTTCAGTCTTTTTTTTCATCATTCTGTTTGTTAATCTTTTTATTGGGGTAACGTTGGAAATTTTGCAGTAGATTAGTAAATTTTTAACATCCATCATGATGTCTGGCCAACACCGAGCGTTTTCTTTGAGGAGTTAAGATATGGAAGGCGAGTTGACGGCATAACACCTCAGATGTAAACCAAAAGGAGCCATCAGGCCGTGATTAGCAGTTCATGCACTGACACGTCACTGAAGAGAAAATATTTGTTGCAATGAGCCCACATACCAGCAAGTGGTACAGATTCGACCTTCCTTCATGTGGAAAGTTGGTTACATATCCTATCTGTTTACATTCTAATCGAATTCGAAATGAAAATGGATTTGGTTTTTGAATCTCTAACAAATACGGGTGTGAAACACAATTTTACATATGTAGCTAAATGTCAAATTTTCCCTAACAGTGAGAATCGTTTGGCATGTGTTGACGACCCAGAGGAGCTGAAGGAGAGCTTTGTGGGCGTACAACACGCGATCCTGAACCGCATGCTACCGCAGCAGTCGTGGCTGCAGCTGCTGCAGTGCGCTGCCATGTTCCCTGACCTCACCTCGCTTCAGGTTGCTGGCTAGGACGCTAGAGACCAAGTTCTGGTCCAATTGGTTAACATTTATCGTATAAATGTTCTGTTTTAATATATTCAAAACCGTATTGTTCATTTCAAGTGAAATAAAACAATAGTATCTTGTTTGAGGCCTTAAACCTCTTTTTGTTTCAAATGTAGTTTTCTATCTCAAAAATAATTCTGTATCAAATATATTTTTCCATTTCAAGTATCTTCCTCGTGTAACTACTCTCAGAAGGGTGTATTAATGAAATATGTCATGGTTGCATCCAAAAGGACGTGATGCTCCTCAAAAGTACCCTGAACCACGAGCCAGATTTAGTATGACTGGGTGTGGTGATCTGCTGTTCGTTTCTATTTTCGTGTTAGGAAGCATTGGGGTGTGACTGACTTGTCATTTCCGTTGACTTCTGCTCAACACTTCTGTTCCTGTCGCTCTTGTAGTTTATTTCTGTAGTTCGACTGCTCTTTAACCCTTTCGATCAGGATTTTACTCTTTGTTGGGCCATATATGTCCCAACAGGATCGAAAGGGTTAAGGCATTGGCGATGCATTGCATGGGATTGCTCACTAGCGTATTTGTGGGAACGAGTATTTCTGGTTGTATTTTTCATTTTCATTGTACAGATCTGAAGGGTAGCGAGTCAGGCTTTGACCACTGCACCAATGTGCTTTTTGTTAACTCGTCAGACACAAAAGAATATTTCTATTATTTTGATTATGAATAATCTATTGTGTTTGTATAGGATTCTTGTTCAACTGTAATAGTCAACTTGTAGTGTTACTTCCTTAATATCTTCAATGTATATCTTAATTGTTACACCTTAAGTAAAAAGATTTTAAATTTTATATCCTTTGCACGGTTAGGTGGCGTACAACAACCTCTCAAGCTTGGGTCCTGTTCCACCTGACGCTCTCACCTCACTTCAGAACTTAGACGTTGGGGCTAACCCCATCTCTGACTGGAACGAAATAATGCACCTCGCTCACCTGCCCAGGTCAGCATTGTCTTGCTCGTCGTCTCGCTTGCTTGCTAAACTTTAATTGTCTTCTTCGCGTATGTGATCAGTCATATTTTCTTTTGATACTCGTTTGTCAGCTCAAAGATTTTGTTGTGTTTTTAAGATATTTTTACTTGCTTTGCTCATTTTGTGGGCATATTTCATTATATCAACTCTTGTTTTTTCTTCAGCCTGGTGGAATTAAACGTGAACAACTGCCAAATTCCATGTGTGGAGCTGGAAGGAGCGACAGCTGACAACTCGAGACCACCGTTCGAGCATCTTACCAGCCTCTACATAACCAACAACCCGCTGGACAATGTACGTTAAAAAAATTTCTTATTGCACTCTAACTTAGTGATGGAGGAACTCAAAAGTGTGTAGTTGCTCATGATAAACAATTACAGATACCTCTATAGATTTGGTCTGACATAAGAAGTAATGGTTTCTTTTGTTACAAGGTTTTTACATTTTATAATTATAATAATTTTTTGTCATTAAAAGTGTTCGGCTAACACGAGATCAAAACAAGATGTATATTTAGGGTCACTCATGTTCATCGTGTGCGTCAACGATCTTAACCTGGCAATCATCAGTAACGTCATTAAGTTTTCTGACGATACGCAACTTTTTCGTACTGATCTCAACCAAATACTCAAATTTACCAAAACCTTACCAAAACCTATTTACCAAGATATCGGTGTTAATAATCCGGCATTTTCAACGTACAGTGACCAATAGGAGAGTAACGAAGACTCTGAGCATCACTATAACTTGAATATTAGCAGTGCTATTTATATCGCTATTAGGTTTATAAAATTTTACTTATAAAGTTAATCGTGTGCCCATAACTACAACTTTATGCAGTAAAACTATATTTTGTTTTGAATACGACCCTCGAAATCTAAACTTTGAAGTCGATTTATTGTCATTTTGCTTATTCTTTTTCTGTATTTTAAATTGAACGGATTATAAATTTTGGTTTTATTCACATTTACTTGTTGGTTATATAATTATTTCTTTCCATTTTCTGACATTTTGTTTATCGAAGATATTCTAAAAAGGCAAACATTTCAGTCATGAGTCCTGTTTTTCGTTTGCATATATTTTGTGAATATTGATGTACCGTGGAAAGAGCTTCATCGTGAAGTGTCTTTGTTCAGTGGACGACAGTATGCCAACTATCCCGTCTGCCAGCCCTCACCACCCTGGCCATTGGTATCAAGATACAGGCCGAGGACTACTTCCCGGAGTTCACCTTTGCCATCATCAGGGGCCTCACTGTAAGGCACTTATGTTAATTGTCCTTTTTGAACCATTGATGTTATAAATACAGTCAACCCTCGATAAGACGGACTATTAGGAAGCCACCTGGAAGCCAGGATCACCTTCCGTGTCATCTAACGACGTCCTAACATCATCTTCAGACACTTCTCCTGCCCTTCTAAGGATATCCGGACGGCGTCCGTCTTATCCGATATCCGGATTACCGAGGTCCGTCTTATCGAGGGTTGACTGTAATGGTGAAGTGCCGTTGTAAAACTATGAAGATTCAATTTTTATTTTCGTGATTCATTTGTGACTTCACGTGGAGACTTGGAGCTTTTCTCTGAGCAAATGTTTTGCACTTTTTTATGGAAGTTTGTTCATGAAAAAAGAAAAGTTTTTCCCTGTAGCTTTAAGCTACAAGTGCCTATCCTAGATTGAGAGCCACTGGCTGGAAAACTGTTGGGGTTTAGTCTCGTACGACCTTTTTTCTATTTTCAAATCTTCTTACTCAATCAGGTTAGAATTTGTTCGTTCTGTCGAATGCTTCATAATAAACTTTTCACAGCGTTATTGTAAGATGCGTATGATGAGAGTCAGCCCAACCCTTCATGAGGAAGTGGCTTGTTGATTTGACTACCTTGATGTTTGATGAAGTAGCTGTAGACATTATTGCTTATAATCAGTATTTAGGTAACAGTGTAGCTGTCTTTATGCTTTTATAGTACTTCTACTGTTGCTTTCATCCTTGACTAGCTTCTTAATTTCCTACTCTATTTTGTTCTTTCGTAGATGTTGAACCGAACGAGTGCATCACGGAAGGAGAAGAGGGACTTCGAAGTCTTCTATCTGAACAGCTTCAGCAAAGACTACTTCGAGGCAGGGGGCACGGAGGATCCCAGCCTCGGCGACCTCTCCCCCGACTTTGTGAAGTTGCACCCCACTTACCTAGAACTAGTTAAAGGTGTGTCATCGTTACTGTTGATTTTTTGCATGGGACATAGTTTCATGTACAGTTGAGTGGCCTGACGCCCTGATTTCAAGCAATTCTTGTGAATTTTACTTATTTTCTTTGACTAAACTGTACCTTTGTCATTGTATCATCTTGGTGCAGTGATGCGAGGAGACGATTTTCAGATGGACGTTTAGACATTTATTTCAAGAAAGAAATGGAATATTACTATACAGTTACAATAGCATTATGTGTAAAAGAGGGTTTTTATCCTTGCTACGTATTGAAAGTCAAAGTTTTATCAGGCATTTCCTTCAAACTGGTTTAAAATATTTTTTACAATTAAATATTTTAAAATGGTTAATTTTTTTTTACACAGAAACTAAAAATAATGATTGGCATACTGATTAGCGAACGTTTTTCATTTGCATGTAATCAATTCTGAGACAAAATGTGTAAGGTGCCGACTGTGAGTATGAAGTCTCTAGTGGCTAATCTCGAAAAGTTAGTTATTGTGTAAACACAACTGCCTTTTAGTTAATGAGGGCGTGAGTAGAGAGAGGGTTGACTTGGAAATATAAATGCGTCTCTCCATCATCTAACTGCGGCTACTCTCCTGATGTGGAGTAAAGCTAGACCAGTGTACATGGTACACACATCCGAGCACTCCGCTCTAGATAACCCATGACAGTAAGTGAAGAGTGTGATGCTCTCTATGTTTTACTCCTCTTCTCTCTAATGTCTTGTTTGCTCAGAGCACGGCGCTCCGGTGGACGGTCGTCAGAAGTCTGAATTCAACACGAGGCGTGGCAAGCTCAAGGGGCAGAAAATTTCGCTCAACATCGTTGCGCAGGACCAGCGCACATCACAACTCACTGTGTTGCCTGCAATTCTGGTGAGGCGCCTAGATATTTGGAGGTGAAATCTTCATGTTGTATTTGAAGGCAAAATAATTTGTCCTCGCTTTAAGCAATTAGTATGTCTTATCTAGTTAGTGCATTAATAACCGCTTGCAGTTAATAGAAACCGATGTTCGGCAATTGATGAGACTAAGTTGATCTCTGTACGAGTAATAGTTTAGAATGCTATGCAGTAACAAAAGTGAAATGAGTGACATATTTTTGCCCACCCTGTATCGTGTGGGGACATTTGGGACTGAGAAGGAGAAAGTACACATTAAGGGGGTTGTTGAGATAAGAGGGAACTATTGTTTTAGTGACCCAATTTGGTCGTGAAGCGCGAATGCTAAGTGTAATGACAGGAGCGGTGTGTGTGTATGGGTGTCATTGCTTAGAGTAAATTATCAAATACTATAGGGTGAACTTTCAGGTTGCCCGATTGAAGATGATGCTGAAGCGCCACTTGAAGCTAGCTTCGGCTGTTCACCCAACCATCACGTACGCCGCCCTGAAGGTTGGTTGTTTTAGGTGCTATGTAATTACCATCCCTAGGATGAATGGATGCCACGCGGTTAAGGCTGTGATTTGATAAAGGATTCTATGATACACTGAGTACGACACGTGGGCGTGATGAACGCAAGTTGCTTTTATAGCTATTCTTAAAGCTATTGCTTCGATATCCTTCTTTGAAAGTACTATTAATAATTTAAGCCATCGGTGAATAATTAGTAAACTTGTAATTTAAACTAGGTATAGGTGAGATCTGGTATTTGTTATGTAGGATAATCGCTGTCATTTCATTACTAGTTAATTGTGTCATATAGTTCTTCTTAGTGCGTAGCGTTTGTCAGCACGTGGCTGTGCTTAGTTCTAGTTTGAATTAGAGCTTTGAGGGAAATAAATACGCGAACAGTTCGTGACGTACTATTCTCTATATGTGTGGAAACAAGAATAGAACACTGAAAAAGAGCTCGAGTTTGAATAAGAAAAATAAGTGTGCAGTAGTTGATGATAAGTGTAAGAACTGAATTTTCATTTAATGATGTGGAAGGTTGAAATATACACAACGAATTAACCATTTTCAAGACACGAAATATTATCCCACGACTTCATAGAATACATTGAAAATTAAGAGCATGGTGTAAATGGCAGTTATCATTTATAGGAAGGCAAAACCTTCGACATTCCTCTGGACGTGGACCACCGGGAGCTGTCCTTTTACTCCCTGGAGGACGGCGCAACTCTGCACGTGAGCTGGTGAGCTGCAGCGACTGCGTCAGCCACGGATTGTTCTCAACCTCGCGTCCTCCTCCAGTGTAACGTCAGGCAATATCCTGGACTAGACGATACTTTCTGACTTCATGCTCGAAACCCCTTGCAACTCTACTTTCATGTCTGTTGCATTGGAAGTTCGCGTGTGCTGTACACGTAAGCATTAGTGGCTGTGGGCTGGCAGCCATCTGATCACGGGCATGCTATAATCGCTGTATGCCTCTTGTCACTGTCTGATAGAGGTGAGTGCAGTAAGTTTTATACACGTTTTTATTTATTTATACACGTACTGTGCCCATGAAATTACGAGTCAAGGAGTTCTTTGAGATGTGACGTACCGCGTCATCTTCAGGCTGCTGCTGCTGCTTTTAGTGTTGTCCCTGTGGTCTGACCACATATTTTTTCTGTGATTTAATGTTTTAATTTGAGATTAGTTGTGACCTTACTCTGTTTCTTTTATACTAACACTCAATACATGTGTATTCTTTAATATATGCGTAGTCTGTGTTGAATTCAAATATTGTTTAACGTGCATGACTTTTGTGTGTGTGTACTTTTGATACAACGAGGTTTCAAATGTACAAGCATTCGAGTGCAAGGCTAGAGATATTTAACTTGTTTGAACATTTTTCTAAGATTCGAAAATACGTCATGGGTAATGATTTTGTAGATGCTCTTTGCTGTGAAATTGCTGAAAACGAACCTCATGCGGGATCCATTGTAGGGAATTATCCATCAATATATCTAACGAAATTGTAGCTAATCTGAGGTAAACCAGATTGCCAATCGTCTTCTGGAAAGGAGGAAGAAAGATCATGGTCGTTCGTTGTCTATATGCAAGACACTTAGGCCTTAGAGTTTTAAAGTTGACATTTGCTCATCGTCACAGAATCAACAAAGTTTATTACAGGCTTTTTTGTTCAATGTCTTAAACAGGCTGGCCGTGTTATCTCTTCTCTGCTGTGTAGGTCAGCGTCACGTGCCAGTGCAGTCTGCACTAGTGTGTTTTTGTTAGTTAATGCGTCTACTTGATTCGTAAATTTTTTGTTGCACTTCTTTCACTACTGAGACAATCTTTGAGTGGAGAAACTGGTTGAACGATAAAAAATAAAACTTATTGACTACGAAAGAAATGTGAGCTGTTGATGGGTTTCGAAGTGATAACTGAGTAGTAATTACTGAGATAAATTTAGTTCTTACAAATCAATTTCGAATTGGAAAAAGATGTAAAGTTCGGCGTGGGTTTTCTCTGTCCACACTGTGTAGACTTGAAACTCTGAGCTATCCTCTACGAATCACCTTCAAGTCCAAAACTCTTGCTCCTGAAATCTTCTCGCATCTTTTATCGTTCCTTCTCTTTTTCATTTTCTTTACTCATGTGGTTTGAATTTAGTGCACCCTGTCTACTAGTCCAGCTACGAGCGATAGATAAAGGCATTATTGTTTTTTTATATGGAGGTTGAACGCAATTATTAGAACTGACTTGTGAAAATTACCTTCGTTTGAAAAAAACACGAGTTCGTCGGACTAATAGGTCCACCACAACGCAAGAAAAAAAATTGCACCAGACCTTACCTCATATTAAACTGAATTACACTTGTCTTGCGACTGCTAGCTGTGCTGTAGATTCTTAGGTATTTTTTTCGAGAAGAGCTCAGAAATCCTATCTACTACTAAGGCGTGTTCATTTTCTGTTTAGTCCCTTGCACCCCATAATGATGTAAGTATAACAGACAGGTCACACTATAGTCTAAGACAAACTCCGACGCTTGAACTGAATTTCTGTTACTTTCTCTAAATGAATGCTAATATTCTCAGTTTCAATGCATGGATTTCTTCAACTAATGAAAATCTGGTTAGGAAAATCTCAAGAAACAAATAAGCTCCGTAGATTAACTTGAACTGCAATCTATGGAATTAAATTAGATCTTGGTGCCATTATAAGCAAACTTTTTGTGATAATGTCTATTCGCTGATCCAGAGCAGGTTTTAACTTAAATTTCGATACTAATTGAAAATTGAAGAACAGTTTAGTAGGACAAAAGTTGATCAGATTATGGGCTTTACATTAAGAATATATTGATGCGTTCTGTGATCCTGGCCTAGCAGTCATTCTCCGTTCACGTGTCTTGGGTGTGAGTGCCTTCACTTTAAATATGGAGCATTGGTGTGTTCAGGTGTTGTTTAAAGAAAACGGTATAGTAACAGGTTCAAGTTTTAATAGATTAATGCCTTAGTGACTGGTCTCGTAATTGGTCTGTTCAATTGCACTTTAGCAATTAGTTGACTTGTTAAAAAATTAGCGTTCACTAATTTGTAAGCCTTCTTCACATTTGATAAGATGTAGAATAAATTTTACTGTTTATTATAAGTGCACAGAAAAGGAACCAAAGACACATTTATTATACTCCGCTTGCCTGTAAAAATGAACATTTTTCAACCAGAAATTCACAGGAAGTTTGAAAATGATTCAATGCTTGGCAACAGTGGTAGTAATGTGCTGGATGACACTGATCATCACTTTCTGGATTCTCATCAGCATTCCATGTTAAATTATTTCGTCAAAAAATGTAAAATCTTGATAAGTAGTAGGCAACGATATTACAATTGTGTGTGTAATTATGCTAAGTTTCTTCACTTGAATTTGTTTCAAATAATGTATGGTAATTAACCAATTTAACATTCGCGAACTCGTAATAAACTGACAGTATTCTTGAAGATGCATCAGTTTGTCGACATGGAACTTGTTCTTCAGCGTGTTTTTGCTACGAATACACACCGGGTAATGGGATCCTGCAGCCTCTGTGGTGAAGGTATGCCAATTATGTTTGTTCTAGTAGCAGGCGTAAGTTTAAAGTAACCCGTCACAGATGTTGCAACGCTGATTGTGCAAATTTGTTGTGGGTTTTAGTTTTGTAACTAGTTATTCTATAAGTAATGTCTGAATTTAGAAACTTTTCCACGCCTGTTGAAGATAACGATTGACGTGTTAATTCTTCTATTATTAAGATCACAGGATCATCTAGTTAATATGCCACGAGGCTCCTGTCATCCAACTCGTCTGTATGGCCTCAGTCTTCAACCGTGAGGCTGAAATCCCCTCTTCTGAATTTTATAAAACATCTTCCGTAAGTTTATTCATATAGACTCTCTCCTTCATAGGCTGAGTGAATATATCTATATTGAGTCGTCTCAGCTGTAGGGTTCTATGTATTTGAAACTGAAGTGCTATAATTAGTATAAAGAATTTGCTACATGATCATACAAAATGAAATTTAGTTTTGCCGTGTCTAAAAATATAAATATTGATATCATTCGACGTTCAAAAATATTGTTTCGTAAACGATTAGAATCATACATTGCTTATGGGATGACCTAGTAGTCGGGTAGACCCTAACCTTCATTTGTCCATTTTTCGCGACTAGAAATTTCGAGTCGTTTCGGTGCTTTGACTTGAGCGGAATTACTTTAGCTTAATTTTCTCGGAGACTGCAAAAGCTTGGGTTAAAGAAAGCATGCTTGTAATAAAATAGTTTACTACTACAACAATCTTACATCTGAGATACGCAGTAAATTTGAGCACCTGTCACTTTCAGCATCTGTTGCTGCTACGACACTAGCTGTTAAGACATTGAATACTCCCGTAAAATATAAAAGCTGGTGTATCGACGCTTGAACGCTTCCTTTAATTGGAAAATTTAGAGTACGACCGAAGTTAGAAGTCCAGTACAGAATTGGCAGTACGACGGGAAAATGCTGGCAGCCCTCTGTGTGCAGATATCTATTAATATTTTTTAGGGAAGCGATGTGCGAAATGCGAAGGTACACTTTAGAATCAGGTCATTGTCCTGCTCCTAGAGCCTTGAAATTAAGGGTTGTTGCTGGGACAAAAGTTCTTTAGGACTGCCGGTATTAAATTTATTGAGGGGGTGGGCGGATCAAAATTCTGTTATGAATAGTTTAGGTTTTTCTCGAAACGATGCTCTCACAAAAATTGTGGCACTTGCCGCTAGTACCTGTCTCGAATTTCCCTGTTTTAACAGAGTAGTGGGGCATAAAGTGTGATTTCATTTCAAAGACATCTCACTCGAATTTAAAACACTCAACTCAAATTCATTCACATTCAGTGAAGTGTCCTTGTACCGTCTAGCAAGAATTTGAAACAGTAGATAGGGAGCATGAATAGTTTGAAGCATTGAGAAGTAGCAAGTAATAAGGCCATGAAGAACAAACTGCAGCCATCTTCTATAATAGTTATTGCTAGTATCATCAACTAAAAACCCTATGCATAAGAGCAATACATTAATTTTACAGTTAGTTACGACAACTTGGCGTACTGATAATAACCGAATCCTTAATGTTAATAATAATGCAAAGTCAAATCTTTTCCCCTGCATAGCACGCGTTTAAGTACAAAGCTGTTCTGCATGACACCAGCTTCGTACGCCCAGTGAAACTCTCCTATGCAGTATTACCCATTTATTCCCTGAATTTGGACTTCGAAATGTTCGTGACCATAAAACTTAATTCACATCTCGAAAATGATTACACGAACAACTACCGAATCCTCTTCAAAGTTAATACCTCTCATAAGAGTTATTTTATCGTAACTGCGAAAGGACAATATTTTTACTCTTCTTAAAAAATATGTAAATGTTGTTATTATCAACAGACGCAAAGATTATAGTCACAGGAACACCGTAAAATAGCAGTTTGCATGGTACATCGGTAGTCTCGACAAATCTGAGAAGATATTTCACGGCGTACTTAATTCTAAAAAACTTCTAAGCCCTCCAAAACGACGCTCCAAAATCGAGAGGACGTCACTAGGAACATACCAAAGGAACTCGAGACACGTGAAATTATGCTGAATTCCATGGTTTATACCACTGTGATGCATCTTCTAAATAAAATTGTCATCAGTTCTAACAGTGTTTTTTCTCAATTCCTGCTTTGTTGACTTGGACTGGTTAGCAGCGAGTTAGTCGTTCGAAAATTTCGTTGAGTAAACTTTTCGAAAAAGCAGAGAAAATGTGATTTATTTCACTGTTTCGTTTCGGATCCGAAGTTTCACGCGTGAAACTTTCTGAATTATTAACCATCAACCGATTGATCTTCTAACAGCCTTACTCATATCGTACTACAAGTTCATTCTAGTGAAAAGTTAATTCTGCGATGCCAGCACCAAGAACACGGGGCAAAACTAGCAGTACTGTAAATGCAGACCCAACAAGCACTACACGTTCTTTGAACTAGATCGTCACAGAAGGCTCTCTCAGTCAATGAGATGAAGAGGCCATTCAGTACACTAATCCCTCCCTGAAGACTTTCTTAAAATCCTAACATTCAGGTGAACAGTTGCACACTCCTGCATGCCTAGTAATCCAGCCCAGTATAAAAATGAACAATCGCATTTGTTGCCAGTATGAGGCGTCAAAAGGTTTGAAATTAGCTAGACTAACGTACATGAACGCAAAAAATCTTACTATAAAATTTTCACTAAAAACGTTACGATCACGAAGACTTGAATAAAGTCGGAAACCCAAAAGTTACAACAAAGTAATCAGCCCAAGAATACTCATCTGCTACACGTCTACTTGGCTCAATTAAACTAAGTAAACGTGGTTCGTAGGAATTATGCATCTCATCGGGTACATGTCGACACCGTTGTACTTCACGATGATGCGAGCATCGGGTTCCTCTCATCCCGTTCTGGCAGATGCTCGAGCTCCCTGCTCAGCTCCCTGAGGAACTCCGCATAGACGGTAGGCTCGATGCTGCGTCCCAGCTGGTACAGCAGGAACCAGTCGCCTAAGTTGCACTTGGACTGAATCCTCTTTACGTGCTCCATGCCAGCCATGCGCCCACGATACTGCACATCGAAAAACAATATTGAATTACTACTGCGGAAGCACTTATATGTTTCAATGAAGTACAACATGAGGATTATTTAAGAAGATGGACTCAATTTCGAGTGGCTATAGTTATAGAATCGTGTACTACTAATGACCTTAACACGTTGAGTGCGATACGACCCGCCGGTGGGTCGCTCAGGTTAGGTTCTATAATTTTTTCAAGGCTTTCTAGTGACTGTGTGTACAAAGTAAAGATTTGCACCAGCTAGGCAATCGCAGGCAACGTGTTAACACCCGAATGAATGGGGCATAGAGTTTTAAGTGACCATTTTAATATTTTCAGTGGTGTACAAATAGCTTTTAGTCACAGCATTTTGCATAATTATTATTCTGAACACGAGTTCACAACAGTATCCAACACCGCAGAAAAAGGAAAAACAACAGCAATCGATTGAAGTTGAGGAAGCAGATCATACGGACTTCTCAGAAGCGTGGACTTAGCGTCATATTTGCCTCAACGAGCTTGTGACATAGTTACTCCAAATGCAGTCAATTGTGAACTAAAGTTGATTAATCAAAGAAGAATAGATGACGGTGTACTTCTTCAGTCAGGTCGTTGACCTTGATAGGAACTATTCTTAAAGAGCATCGAAACTCTAAGCCGACGAAGACACACTTCACGGGACGAAGGAAATGAAATAAAAAACTAACTGCAGCAAAACAACTTGAACAAAAAGTGCAGTTAAACTTGCAGTTTTGTGCGCGTCTGACAGTATGACATCATCAACTGATACCAAAACGCTGACACGGCAATCGAAGTCTTGTTGCTCAAGACATACTTCTCACCAAGATAAGTAGTTTTAGTAAAAAAATTATTATTACCTGCTTTATTTTCAACTTTTGAGAAGCAGCGAGCGAGTATTATAGGATAACCAACGCATTTCATTTCATTCGAATGTAATCGTGATTTTCTTTCATAGATTCTTTACTTTTGTAGTCACTAAAAATTTCCTGAGGCATCTTTAAAAATGAGTAAAACCTTAAACGACCTGCTAAAATGCAGCTCATTACATAATTTAATGTGCCACTTTAAGTCTGTATAGTGAGTAGTGATGTATGATTATTGAATACTAACAAGCAAATGGTGATGCGCAGTCATAATTGCGGCGGGAAGTACTCGTATTATCAGATAACTAATTGGCAGGATTGAAAGGCATCAGCATCAGCCTTGCCAAACGAGCCCACAACTTCTGGCGAATGAGAGAACGAATTCTGGCTGAATTTGCAAGCGAGGAGCCAATGAGAATAGTTCTGATGAGGTAATAGAAGAAGACCAATAGGACCAGAGCGGAGAGCAGACAATGGCAGCTTTGCTCCGCTATCTAGTACCGCAGGGCTCACAATCATGTGTGATTGTGAAAAAATTAGAAATGAATACTTGAAGGGAAGAACATTTCACTGTTTGATGTAATCCTATACATATTCAGTTTGAAGAAAGAATTTGTGCCTTGGTAATAAAAATGGTCTCCCTTGATGCCACACTGCCTTATAACAGCGATGTCAAGAACATACCGTGACAGCTGCGCAGCAATTCAGCTCAGTTTGCAGGATGCCGTCAATTGACTTCAATCAGGCACCATGAGCTAGCCGAACACCACAGACAGTTCCTAAGCTCAGCAAGCACTGGCTTTCATACATCTTGAGAATTAAGAAATACGTTTAGCAAGTTAAACTCTGTAGCTGAATATTTAGAGATTTTTAGAGGACTCAGTAATGAAGAAATGGCTTAAACAGCATAAACCTCAACGGTGGCAGAATGCGTTAATGCTCAAGTCAGAGACAAGAGGAGAGTCTATACTTCGTACCTTGATAAAATAAGACATTTTTTCACATGCTCGCTCTTTCCGTTCTCGTTCTACACAGTGGTAGGGGCTAGGGGGCGAGGTACTAAAAACTATCAGAACTTATTCTTCAATAAATGTCTACAGTAGAATATAGAGGAAAATGTCAACGGACACAGCACACAACTGCACTATAAAATAAAATTCATTTATGCATGATTTTTTCGAAATCTCTAGACAAGCACAGCGTCAATAACTATCACAAAAAAGTGCACAATTGTTCGTCAAACTGTGTGTAAATTATCGAATGCAGAGTTATCGAAAACAATTGGAAAAAACCTTCCTGCGAGAACTCGGGCTGGCATACCTTGACTGTTAAGAATACTGGCATCAAACATGACGCCTTTTGGTTATATTACAGAACGGAGTTTAAGCACCGCATCTGCTGTATCAGCATTTTAACAGTGGCAGTAAGCATATCCAAGAGATGAAACATTGAAGAATGGAATAAACTTGTGAAGTATCGACGACACTCACAGCAAATCAGTCACGCAGAATACCAGCCTGCCCCACGAGGGAGAAAGACAAGTAGAAATAAGAAGTTACGGCCTACCAACTAAACTAAGCACATTACAGTCACCAACAACAAATGTTGTTGATCCTAAGATAATAAAAGCTAGGTTTAGCACAAAAGAACGTTACCTTCGAAGTTGACGAGGCCAGACACCTAGTGTATCGACCTCCACGCAGAGGCAATTTTTCATTAAATCTAATTTCGATGCATACATCAAGGGCTCAAAGTTGCGAGACTGGATAAAACTTTACACTAAACGCTCGAAAAATTCCTATCAGATTCTTATATGAAATATCTTCAATGTTTAACTCAGCAATTAAATACTGGATATTAATACCAAATCTTGATTTCAAACTGGAGAGAAATCGATCAAGATTAGCAGTACCACTAAATATGTTGTAAGTAGTCCAAGTCATCTTTGAGGGAATGTCATGTCTCTAATAAACGTTGCTGCAACAAACGTTATCTACCTGCCTCGCACGAGAATAACTCAGAAATCCTACTAATCGCCCAGAGATCAGCGTGTCTCAAAATCCGCAGAATTCAAACCACAACATGCGAGAGTTCTAATGAAACAGGACTTCGTCCACCACAAGCTAACATAATCATTATAATTACATGCAAGTGGGCTAAGAGTGCGTACCTTTTTATGCTGAACACTAACACATAATGGGACAAAGAACGGTGCAGGTGCACAAAACAGGTTTAGTGGGCAAGATAAGCAGGGGCTGCAACACAGCCGTCTCACCACCACTGATGATAAGCGGCTTCTCTTACAGTCTGCTGAGGATCTTGTTACACCAGCCAGTTGTGCGGTGCTCTGTGTACGATGTACTCGGCAGCGACCCCGCATTTATGCAGCAAAAATTCGTTAAGCTTCTATGCTCTAGTTTCAAGGATATGGTAAACGTTATAAACAAATATTTTTTACACTGTTTCTCGATAACAGTTCACACACTCATAAATTACTAGAAATCCTCAAAACTAAGAACTCCAACAAATTAACAAGTGCGTCCGGCTTCTGAAATTTTCCGTAAATAAACATTTTAGGCAATTTAAATTATTTTAGATTAGATAGACCTCTATCAGATTTGTTACCTCATTTTGTAAGAATAATACAAGGAAATATGATACAAGGAAACTGCCGTTTTAGTACCAAATATTGGACCCAAGGTATCATGAAACGCCGCCGGCACTGTCGAAACGCCAATGCAACCACTATTTTAGAACTAAAATCTTTATTGAAAATACTACTGAAAAATTTTGGTTTAAGAGAATTTCACGATACAGGGAATACAATGATACTTACATTAAAATTTAATAGAACCCACAGGGATGAGTTTGTATGATCAGTTTTTTCAAGTTACTGAAAAGGAACCCAGATAGCCGTATACCAACGCATTCTCGAGAGTGGAAGAAAATTGAAGCACTTGAATTGATGTTATTTGATCCATTAGACTCACTTATGCACATTACGGGAGCAATCCTTCGGTCCCTCTTAGTATAGTAATTCCTATCATAATTATTGTTATACAATACAGCTTGCGTTATATTGCAAGTATTGTTATACAATACTGCTTGCAAGCGGAAAGACCCGGGTTCGAATCCCGCTGTCGACATGGTTGACGCGGCTAGAAATACGGCATGGGACTTGGGTAAACAACCGAATAATTATCGAAGTAATTATCCGACCCAAGAATGGGCCAGAAGGTTCGTTCCTATAGCCTCATTCTATTCTATTCTATACATCCATCATCATTTGAGTTTAATCAAAGTTCCAGTTCAATTAATGGATAATTTCAGTGAAATGCGGTAAAGGCGGGCTTACAATAGCGGGCAAAAAGAATAGCGTACTCGTTCCGAAAAATACCAAAATAAGTACAGTGATACGAGGAAAGAAACAGAAACATAACACTGGTGTAAAAAAATGATATGATAGGATACCAGTTTAGCAGCAATTAAGACAGGAAGAAGAGGCGGAAAGATGAGGAAAAACAACGAAACCTTGAGCACTCTTCTGCTCCACTCTACGTTAAGTACCGAGGGTACTACCAAGGAACTTTAATTCTCTTAGATACACTGACGAAGACGGACACTATAAGTATAAGCGTCTCCCTCTCCTCCCAATAACGATCGGGAGTCGTACATATCATTCGAGGGTTTAAGTCCCTAAGATAAACTGAAAGGTCTTATCTTGTAGAGTATCCCGTGGTACTCCATACACAAAATGAGTGAAAGGAAAAATGAGTCAAGAGTTTCGGAATGCATTTGAAAAAATTCATGACTCGAAGGTCGGTATAAGTTTAAAGAGGAAATGGTCTGTTAGTCCTTCAAACATCATTAATTTCAACAATGAGCAAGATATAAATAAGCTTAACAGCAAAATATTAATTCGAAAGGACAACTTTATACTATCTGGTGATCTCAAAGAAATTTGAAAACTTTTTTCAACACATAGTTAACAGCAATGACTAATCACAACAGAAACTTTGCGAGTTATCATTAAATCTAATTTCTTTCTTATATCATTTGGTGTACTAGCATTGGCGTTGCAAGCACACGTATGCATACAGTAATAGTCGATTCGAATACTAAGAAACCATCCATTGCATCGGGAGGAGGAGGAGCTTGGAGGGTAACCTGCTTCAAAGGAGTCTTTGTGAAGGGAGGCTCCTGTAGGCTGAGGCAGAGCAAACAGCTCACACACCTCCCACATAATACACACATGATTGAATAAACACAGGTTACATTACGACCTAGAATAGTGATTCATGATGTAGTGATCATTTTACAAGTCAAACTGAATCATAGCCAAAATAAGAATGCATCATAAGTTTAAATGACGAGATGAGTCAAAGTTGGGAAAAGTTGTGATGCTACTTTTATTGTTTAACTATCGTTGCACCAAATGAAAGAACCGGGGTGAAATTCATGAGTGTAAACAAAAACGATGCCACTAATAAGATTTGGTAGGTTTTGGATCACCATCATAGCGCAGGTGATTTGGTAAGACAATTTGAGCGCTAAAACAATTTTAGCAACATATGTCTTGAAGCAACGCTTCTTATACTTTCGAAACTATATGGAGACTATAAAAGGCCGTAACACACAATAAAAAATATTCGAAAACTATTTCTTATTACCAAACTATTTATCTAATTAATCATTTTATTTTATCAACGTTTCTTTCTCTGGCTAGCGCTAGAAGACGCTACAGTTTCGGTTGCAGAGTTACCAGGGCTTATATGTTGACCAAAGCCACATTACTATACGGGTCTCTCTCTCCCACCTACACTTTTCTAGAGAAACCAAGGCTCCAATCTTGAAGGCTTCAAATAAGAAGATTGTTGACAGGTATTCTCCCTTCAGTACTGTCTGGCGAACGCTCGGGTATCTCGTAATAATTCCATCTCTTATTTACCGCTTCTCTTCCTTCTTCCATTTAAACGTCGGTCTCTCCCTAGCGCACGATCCCCATGTTTCCGATTTCATCACTCTCCAAATCAGACTCAATTGTTTCCGTATACCAGACCCACCTTAACCCTGGAACGACGAAGTGGGCCTGAGAGGCCCAGTGTCAAAATTAACAAGCAAATTGTTATTAAATAATTTTTCGAGAATAACTATGACTTTAATAAACGGCATAATTCCATAAAATAATTGGTCATAAAAAATTGAAGAGGCTGGGCCTCATAGCCCCACCTAGTCTCTGATGTTGCTTATTTTTATCCGTCGTTCCAGGGTTAAAACTCACCACACATCACCGTCAAACCTTGCCACTCTTACAATACTTCTCAACCACCTTCTCAAACAAACTCTTCTTAGCTGGTAAAGATCTCTTTATTGCAACACTAATTTTAACATTATATTTAATATCTCTTTCTACTTTCTACTTCAACTTCCTCTATTTTCCTGGGACTGAAACACGATACAAAGAATTCTAAAGATCTATATTTATACGTCATTTCTCAATTTAATCTCACGTGCAATCTTCCAACGTTTTTGTTTAAAAAAAAATTGTTAGCTATTTTACTTTTTTCTCATTGCATTCCCATTGAAATTCAGTGTCCAAATTCTGCAAAATCTCCTGAATTAAGAACTTGTGCTGTCGAACAAGCAGAAATTTAATTAACTTTGCTCATCTACAACCGCTACCTACTCCAAGGAATTGAACAGTCAACCAAGAAATAACCCCTTGTAACAATTTCCACATACAACAACTACTGAGACAACACTGAACTCTCTGTAAGCTTTTCATGTACCCCAGTCACTCACCTCATTCTCTATTTTGAAACATAGTCAACATATTCCCATCAAAGCTAATCACCATTCAGCAGCCTTCCACCAACTCCTTAGAGTTACAGACATGACAGCTTCCACGCAGTACTTTCATTAAATAACTTATCAAGATGCTTGGAAGTCCAACAACCAGCTAATCACATTCAACATAAGAAAATAAGAATTACTTTTCACACAACTGCCCCATCTGATCCATGCATACGGTTCCTCTTACACCCACACTACACTTCGTCACTAACAATCTCCGTATCAGTTCTAATTTTGTCTTTAAAAATGATTCATTACTTCAACAGCAGAACACAATGGAGCTAGCTCTTGAGTTATAGTTTCCCATGTTATATATGGTCATCTTGATAAAAAAGTTTATTTTATACAACGCTCGCAGGAACCTTAGACATTCGTCCCCTTGAACGTCAGTTGATATACATATGTACACGTTGGCCATTCAACTAGAGTGGGTAATAAAACAGTTGTACTTAAAATAACAAAAATTCGAGCCTATAAGAGAGTAGAGAGCATTCAGTGAGCAATGCACATGAATAAATTCAACGGTTTGAATACAGTTTCCTCTCAATAGATGTAACAACAGTACCGTGGTAAAAAAACAAGATTCTTAGGGAACCGCAGACGAAACGAGTTTTAGAACTGCGGTGGCCACACGCGAACGGGAGGCGCAGCATAAACGCCTTGAAGAAACAAAGATCAAATGGCAGCATAAGCACGAAGACCAAATTAAGCTCGTTCAAGACATTGACGTAATAACGAACGACTTTCAGCAGGAGAAATCTAGAAAACAGAACTTAACACCTACCTAGAAAATTAAACTCGCAAGTGACTATAGTATAGCAACAAATGTTTCGACTCTACAACGAATAGTTAGCGATCTTTACCCCTTGAAAAATTCATTTTCAATGATATACTGAGGATGCGGAAAGACACTCAGATTACCTCTACGGCCTTCACAGGAGTTCAAGAATCCCACTTCCCTTCATGAGAAATACCTTCATTTCGAAGAAACAGCTATAATATTTCTTTTAATTGCACTACAAATTTACAAGTACTCAACCAAGCCGTGTACAAGCATTTCTGTATTATGGATGCATTGGCACAGTCGACAAAAGTACATAGCTAAACAGGATCACTCGTTTTGATTTATTATACTCGTTTATCAGGACAATGAATGCAGGGCTCGTATTATTGAGAGCATGACGTAGGTCCATAATACTAACGCATCGAGTAGGGAGGTACAATCTACGATATATAATAGACTATGTATCTCCGTATCTCTGTATCTGTGCGTGTCCGTCCCATTACTTCCTATCTATTACTGAAGAAAAATTATTAAACTGAAATCAGAAGGGGTATGCATGTATTACAAGCATTGTATTGTGGTTACCGAAGGCATCGGATCACTATAAAACACGCCATTTGTTTCGTTATTAACTTTCTTCTCTTACACGGCCATGTAAGCGGTAGATAAGGTACAGAATATTCATGAAAAATATTCAGATTCTGATAGTACCATGAGTAAAACTGAAACGCATTTTATTTCAGAGATCCTTAATTTTATCATTTCAAACTGAGGAATTTCAACGGATCTTAACTACGGTATGTTATCGCTAGATAAGATACAGAATGGAAGATATTCATATATATATATATATAATATGTATAATATATATATATATATAATATATATGTAAAATATATATATTAATGAAAAATATTCATTCAGAGGGCAATAATTCTGTGTCAATCTTTAACATACGAGTCTTTATAATAAATTAAATTAGTAAAATCTAAACCGTGAAACTTCCACGGAAACTCAGTTGTATCAATATTTCGGTACGATTAATTGATATATTTTCTCTTAGCTTCCTCCGTTTTATTAATATTATGTAAAATAGATATAATAACATCACTCTGCTTGAACTATATCGATACCGTGTCAGCCTATTTTGTGCTTAAAATAAATTTAATGAGAATAGCAGACACGTGTCGACACAGCAGGTATATCCTGATCGATACAGATACCGACACTGGACGATGCAGGTGCTAATGTTCGTTAATACATAAGCGAATATTCTTTCAGAATAAGTTAACAGTAGCCAATATTTTCTGATACCAATAAAAAAACTCGATCCAACTGATACCGTTACCACAAAAATGATCGATACCGCTAATCATTTGTTTCATTAGCGCTGTCGATCAAGCATCAAAACTAAAAATCATTTCAGGAAACACCTTTTATAAGTGTGAATTGGAACTTACCATATTTATGAAAGTTGTGTGAGAGCGATAAGCTGTAAACATATGAAATTGATGACACTCGTGCGAGTACATAAGGTGACTATTATTATTGTGGCATGGTCTCTATGTCCTCCAGTGTCACTATGCCTCGTTCTCATATTGCATGTCATAGCCTCTATTTTAAAATTAGTACCAGCGTCTTTTTCTTCAGACCTAAGCGTGAATGCTTCTTTCTGCGACCATATATGTGCGTATCAGGCGTGAGGGACACAACCATTCTGATAACTAATCCATCAGGGCAATTGAGATTACTTCTGATAACTAGGTTGTCAATTCTGTTAGCTGATATTCGTAACTCCTGTTCAGACACTACGGCTAACAGTGATTATTTTCTCGTAAACTGTCGAAAATTAGCGATAATTACGTACTTAGGATCTAGATTTACTTATTTTCTAAACAGAAGAACTTTTGAATTGCAGGATACTCAGCTTTATCACTTTATTTCCTGTCCTTCAGCACTGAATTTGTGAAAACTGATATACTTGGCAGTTTCTGTGAAAGTTGTGAGAAAATGCTATGAATTAAAGAACATGGGAATAAATTTAACAAATTTGAGTTCTTGCTCACGCACGGCAGTACAGCAATCTAGCTACCAAAACATTATTGTTCGGTGAGCTGGCCATCAAATCGTATCTAGCATAGCATTGTTCACACAACAGAATGAACAGACTGAACGAAGAGCTATTCATGTCCAAAATTAGGTACATTCGAAGTGCTCTATGACCTTCATCTGTTTTCAACCATAGTAACATCTATGACTACGAATAAAGAGCAAGTGCAAAACAAAGGCACCTACTATCTTCCTCCTAAATGATACATGCTGTCACACAACTACAAATAAATTTGAATGAAGAATTCCCGTAAAATTGCACGTAGAAACACTAAAACGATTGCGACTATTAAAACGTTTGCGACTATTAAAACGTTTGCGACTCTTAAAACGTTTGAAACTTAAAACTCACCTGGCATTTAAAAATTTCCCTAGAAATTTTGAGATGCACGTATATAAATAAATATGCGTACATTTTTCAGAAAGTCTCATTTAATTCTATTTCGAAGTTATATTTTAACTTGAAGTTCCAAATTTTATCACAAAATTATCGTGTTAATTCCGACTGAAAAATTACTCACATTAGCTAAATTTGTGAGAGATCAGCCTCACGTCATAATATTAACTGCAGTTTGAGTATGTAGGAAAGAAGATCATTGAGGTCAGTCCTCAAATTGGTGTTTCTGACAAGCCGTTAGGCTTACTTGATTGATGTCCGATTATGTTTCAAGAGTCCAAAACAAGCAAGGCTTTTTTAAAATATTCCCCAATAACGATAAATATACTTCGCAAGAGATCAACACTCTGTTATTTAGTAAACACACTTAATAAATTCAGCAACTAACAGACTTCTGGTTAATTAAGGCTACCTGCACAACAGGAACTATGTATATGAATAAATTACATATACCAGACTTAAAAATTTCAATTTATCAGCTGGCTTAACAAGCCAGCATGTTTCAGCGTAATGAGGTATCTCTCAGGAAAAGATTCGACGTAAAAATAAGAAATGTTCTAGAACTTTGCCCAAACAAAGACCGAGCAGAAGCAGGGAGCATCTCAACAATACGAGAATTGGACAGCTAGGCTACATAACAAATGGCTTGAGCAACTAATAGTGCGGCTTAAATCAGATTATTATATCAAGTGTACTTCGTGATGAGTAATAATGCAGTGTTCAAAACCACAACAAATGTTACATTAAGAACGGGATAGTTATCTTGGGAAAATAGAAGTCAAGATAAATGGGAAAAATAACTATTCAACATTACACATCAAAGATCACCTTATTCTTTGAATATAAGTATGCATTGAACGAACTCAATCATTGTAGCTTGCAATAGAGCTCAGAAATGAATTGCGAAAAGAAAACTTAAAATCGGAACATAGAATGTTATAATACTTTCTGTTTATGCGAATGCTAAAATTCAATTCACGCTAGTGAAAGGTAAAATTTCACCAGCGAATTCCGAAATTTGAAAAAGTTTGGTCCTCGATACACTCTTCATTCCTCAATAGAAATTCTAACTATTACTATAACATGTTATATTACGGGACAAAAGCTTTAACTGAATAGCACTAGCCATGAGACTAGTTTCCTCAGCTGACGTTGCCACAGGGTAAACAAAGCAGATAACAGTATGTCCGTTAACATCCTTACTGCTCAAGGGACAGAGATAAGGTCTGGAAGAAGAATTATGACGGCTGATAGAGATAAAAGTGTACAAAAAAATTCCAGGGACTCGTCCTTTTATCAGAAATACACAAGGCCTCATACATTTCTATCTACATTAACAAACTATATAGCTCCATGAGTAAAATTTAATACAGTGCATTGTTGTTGCCTGCAAATATTACGCCTGAATATTACGAGCGTCCGTACACGAGGATAACAAAAAAAAAATATGAAGCGGAGATTTTAGTTTTCAGTCAGGATTTACAAGCAGGACCGAGATGCAATACACGTATATCTTCAAGTGCTATGTTCTGAAATTTGTCGCACATAAAATACGAAAATGATCAAACAGGTTAATTTTGATGAATTTATCTGGCACGTATTCATTTAAAATCCAGTGCTATTTATTTCCGAATAATAGTCGATACTCCAAGCAGCAAAAGGCAGTAGTGGAAATCATGTAATATTTAAGTATCTTTACCATATATATAGAAATGATCATTTTCTATGTTTAAGTTCCACCACCATATCCCCTCAAGAAGTTTTTAAGCTATGGTCGGGAGCATCTCTATGAGGCAAAAAATAGAAACTGAAGTACGAAGATAAAGAATCGCAAATACTCGTATAAGAAGTCGGAAGAACTGGACGCCGGTCTCTTCCACGCTCACAAGAGAGATAAGTCGGGAAGATGTACACACGAGTCCAACTAAATATTAAACTAAACTCGCAATCTCCATAGAACGCTAAATCACAAAGAGATACCAAAGGAGAATCCTGATCACTGGACGTCCTTGGGAAGTAGAATAAAGATCCAACTGCCTGAATGGGGAAACTTTTTCCGTGGCATACGAGTCAAATACCTCCTCTCCATGTTCTCTTAAACTGGTATTTTATAGCATAGACATAAAAAATACCTCCAGCACTGCAGTATGTTGATAGAGTCTTCATTGCAGAGCAACTCCATTGCTTCATTGTAGAGCTCGAGGAGTTAAGAAAAGAGCACACATCGAAAATCGCATGAGTACAATCACATATGCTTAGTAAACAATTTTAAATGCTCTTTCTAATTCCTCAGAATTTCTGAAATCTAATTTAGAATGTAAACGATAAATTCAAATTGGTACATACGTTTTTAACCTCGGTCTGACGCCCGCTTTTCAGTAAGAATGATCACACCAGTACGCCTCCACGTTCTAATTTATTAAAAGAGGAAAATTACTGGAAAATTTTTAAATTTTCAAACGACGATGATGGAAGCCTACCTGGAGCATACGGCCTCTGATGTGAGGGGAGACGATGGTGGCAGCCCTGAACACAAGCCAACATCCAGTGATGATGGCCAGCGACAGCAGCCAGAACCAGAGCAGGATGTAGATCTTCTGGTTAATTATGTTGACAGCCAGCAAGCACATGGTGTCATGTACCTCAACAGTGCCCGATGGACCGTATGATCTGCCAGCGAAAAGATAAATGTTAATAACAGTAAAATCTCCGTCAAAATGCCAATTTTCCATCACGAAAATATCCAGAGAATCTATTAATTTTCGTAAATGTCTCATATTAAAGTATAAAAATTTTGCTCGTGGCTTTTCTCTGCCTTTACAGTGTAGACTCGAGAGTCCCTTCATCAAGTTAATGACATTTTCATCGCGATCAGAGCAACAGGAAAAAACGTGCGCAGCGTAACTGCAACAACGGACGTTTTATTATTCACGCACATCTACCAAAAAGAGTTGAAACCTGAAAAATATTCCTGCCAAATCCAATGAAACAACACCCATGACATAAGAGCTAAATTTGAATTTCCATCAATGATCTCTAACTATGTTTTTACAAGAAAAACTGCACCCGTATCGTTCCAAGTAGACGTTGATATATGACAGACGGCTCATGTTCTACATCCTGGTCAATGTCCAATTACTTATTCACTAACAAAATACACCCAAATTACATCATTATCTTATGCAGTTACTCACAATTCACAAAATTAGCACACGCATCCTTGACTTTCTTCTCATTAGAATGCCTTTTTTCTGCAATCAATGAAAAATTACAAAAAAAATTCGTGTGAAGATTTTGCACCGTTACATCTCTCAATAAAAGTTTACGATACATAAGACTTGTGCGAGGTGTACCTTTAGTCATGTACTACGTTGGTATTTCTGATGAATTGAGTAACTTGAACCTAACCTCACTTAAGTCTCCATTCAGCTCACTCTAAAAATTGTGGCCAAGCAGGAGTTTGTTGATGACTCGTGGACCACGTCCTCGAAAAGCAAAATGATATAACCAAATATACGGTTTATCTAGCCCACAACTAGACCCAACAGGATATCACTCACAGTCAAGTTCAAGGTATCTTTGAGAAACGTCACGTCTCACGAGGTCAGTAACTTAGCTAGATACTTCTATTTTATCATAATTAGTTTGAAAACCCTCAAGAGACGCTTGGCAATCCTATCTATCTCCCGGGAAGAGCTAAGTAGCCAAGATAAAATGAAGAACAACCTGCTTCATAGTATCCCTAGAGAAATCAACACTTAAATCAAGGCCAGAAAGCTGAGTTTTCTCTTGGATTGAACAGCATCAAAGAAATATATTCAACTTCGAACAATCTATGACATTGGTCACACATTTTGAACCAGCAAATTAATTCGCCCTAACACTTTCTCATCTCAACAAACGCTGCTGCTAAAACAAAGGTCGTGATTATAAAACCGATTCATCAGAGCAATGTTAATTTGAACAAAGAATGCACACCTCAGTTGTTCGAAACTGATTTTGCATTAGATGCAATACGAATGGAAGGACAATATTTCATGCAATACTGTGTTCTCCCTGTCATAAGGAAGTTACGCCTCATTCATTATACTAGTGAAACAGTATAAGCAAGTTTATTTTTCCTGTATTACGAGACCAGTGGCTGTGAATTATAATAATATCGACTTGAGGTTCACAGCTTCACACATCCCCTAGAGCTGGGCAGTGAGCCGCACCCGCACTGGCTGCCACGTAATTCAAACAAGCTCTCAGCCTGGCCATAATCCTGGAACTGGATGTGGGCTGCAATATTATGATCTCTGCTCAGGTACCGAGAACTATATTTTTAGGGCTTTACGACATTCGAAGCTTCGTTTTGTAACTAAAAATGTCAAGAATACAAATCTAAGCTAGAATACAAAAATATATTGAACTATTGATTGTAACTTAGTTGTACTGTGAGGACTGAGTAGACTAGTGAACGTATCAATGACACAGCCATAACTGTCCTTCATACAAAAACTAGCACCCAGTAAAATACCTCCTTACCCTACGTAACACATTCTTTCAGTTTAGCCATTAAAATATTCAGTATTTGCACGCCGAGTTTCGTAATACTTAATCGACTTTTAAACACACGGGTACTGAATGGAAGAAATATGAGGGGATAAATGAACGGCACTTTGTAAAACCCTCGCTTTCTGAGAGAATAGCTTCAACACTTAGTAAATATACAGATGGAACTGTTAAACGTATGTTGAAGCAACACATTTGCAGGATTCCAACAATGGTCCCTTCCAAATTTTAAAGAGTATCCAGCAACTCAAAGGATGTCAGAGCTTCAACATCTTTCTGGCTAATGAAGCTGGAAACTCCAAGAAGACTACACGTCTTATTGCTTCAATATCCCTTATCAATAAACATCGATAAACTTGCCCATCCTTCATCAATAAACATTAATGAATTTTCTGCAACATCCTCCAATATAATGATGCTAGGAGTTCCAAGAAGGGCATGATCAAATACGCAAAGCTCGGCATAGGGACATAAAATGCTGCAGATGTGGCCGGAGGAGGGCATAGGTGGGGGTGTGGGAGCACGAGCACCAGCAGCAAGGTTAGGCCTAACGCCAGCACCAGGACGTTACAGGCGGAGCTTAGCATTCCCTTCCCACCCTCCCTAACACAAAAGAGGTACTTTCTATGGCGTTAGCATTCATGAATTTTTGTCCGGGTGGTATTTTCCACTCTTTGCCTGGTGTTACCTAACAGCGGTGTTAAACCAGGCTAGCGAAAGTTGACATTTTTGCACAGAAAAGTCAACACGTGCATAGTATTTATTTTGCATTTCGAGCGCTTGAGTATTTATTTTTAAGCGTTAGAGTATTTAAAGCGCTTGCCATCTTGGGATCTTCATCAATACAACATTTATTTCAGAACCTCACGTATTAGATCACACAACGAGAGACAAAATATATCACACATTCTAAATCTAAATTGGTGTGAAATAGGCAGGAATGAGTAAAGCAACACTCAACACAACCAGTTTAACGCTGCCCGCGATGCATCATTAAAAGCATCCCAGTTCCATTAAGTAAACGTTCACTCCAGAGTAACTATCAGTACTTTGAGTCAGCATGACACTTGAAGTATCGGGGTAAAAAAAATTAGTACATAGGCTTGAGATGGTCTACATTCGATCAATAAACACGAGCTACGCTAGATTCATCGATACAATCAATATATGGGCTACAATTAGTCTAAATTCACTCGTCACAGCCTCTGTTACGCGAGTGCTTCGATTACAAAGCATGAAATGATATACTTCATTTGAATTATTAAAAAAATACTTCATAGATAAAATGATGACATTTCCAAAGGAATACGTCATGAACGAGCCGTCAGCAAACATAGAAACTAAAAAAACATCACAAACGAACTACCAACAGGAAAAATAACTATCAATAAAATGATGAACAAGAACAACAAATTATCACGACACGAGTGCAGGCTCACGTGCATCAATCCATGGCAGGGTGAAGTTAACAGGAAATAGCGGCGAGGCAGAGAAGCAAAGACTACGCCAGAGAAGCACGAACTCGCTGCTGCAGTTCCACGAAGTCTGTCTGTCTGTCGCGCTCTAGCCCACGCCGACCGATGTGGGAAAAAGTACGAGACGCCATTGAGGCCAAAAAAAGGCCCAGCGACAATAGAGGAAGGAGGAAAATTAAGAACTTTCAACGCTTTTTTCCAAATGGACGGAGTTGCAACGGCGCTTGGTTGTTTACTGAGCCAATAGACGCGACACAGACAAGAGCATCGAACTTTCCCGTCGAGGCATTGTGGATATCATGCACACTGTATGTATATGTCGTGAACTTGGTCTGGCCCGTAGTAAACTTACAAGTCTACATAAACCAACCGACATTGTTGCATAAAATAAGCAACTGCACTATCATGTAATAATTACGCTTAATAAGTGCTGACCTGTCTCGGACTTTACTAATATACTTTAATATCTACATGCTGTGTATAAAGACTCGTTATAATAAAATTACTTTCCAAAGCAATTGGCTTATAATAAGAAACCATTACCCGACTTTTTGAGAGCCAAACACGAATGAAATATTTAATTCGAAGTCATCGAAAATCACAAAAACTTGAAGGAAAAGTAACGCAGAGAGTTACCATTCATCACGAACTAGGAACCTAATAGTTAAGTTTAACAAGGCTCTACAGTAACATGAATAGGCATTTCGAACAATCATAGGACAGAATTCCTGTATACGGCTTCTCAAAAAATACCTTCACAGCCATGCCTGTAAAAAGCTTGGGTATGTCCGAGGCTATCGGTTGTTCATACAGAGATTTGCCGTCGTTGCACTTGTGTCCATATCTGCTGTCATGGAATGATCTGCTGCCAACACTTGTTGCCTCGACCCACAAGAAATTGGAGTCCAGTTGAGGCTCTAACGAAGACATGCACAGCATGCAGCTGCGTGACAGCTGTACAGGAAGAACGTTGAAGGATTCATCACACTTGTATTCTACCGTTTTTTTATCGCTAGTGATGACCACACATTTATATGCACGGATAGAGGAAAAGTAAAGTAGGGATTGAGTAATTTGACATTTACAGTAGAAGCCTTTTTAACCCGCACCCATTGGACTTTGCAGTTGCCGGTTAATATCACCCGAGTAACCACAAACAATTCATAGACACGCTAGACATAAAAGGAAAACAATATCAATTGTGCAAAGCAGGTAAATAAGAAAAAAACAATGAATGAATAAATACATAAAGCTTGGCCAGCGAGTGCCGGTTTAAAGAAATTCTACTGTATTTATATCATGTAACAAATAATAATTGAATCTATCAAAAAGTGAAACGTTTTTGTCAGAAATAAACTCAATTAACTATAGGAAACCGTGATTGCACACATGTCGGAAATTCGTGCAATATAATTTAGTTTTTTCACTAGTGAGTCTACGTACATGACTGATGCGGGACACAATCACTCAATTAGATACATTTGTTTATTACACACATCGTTAAACAAACTCGTTTGTATGCAAGCGCACAACTGCATGAGAGGAGCTTCTCAAGGGTGTGCTGACAAGCTTAGGAGTGCAAGCAGCCCACAGGATCACGTAAAGACACTGACTTACTGTCCGACTGCTGAATTTCATAAATATTTATACTCTTCCTTAACAAAACTGGCAAGCTGAGTACTAGCAGTGAGAGGCAATTATTTTCTTAATGTTATAGATGAGGAAGATTTTGTACGGGATTAGTAGAAATATGTGGAAAACAGAGCGCTATAAGCAGCTAGAAATATGGCTTCAAGTATATTTGAGTTTATACAAGATGTGTGATGTCGTACTGGCAGCCTGATTTTTACGTAGATGGATAAGTAAGGAAATGAATTTGAAATGCTATGGTGCAAGGTACAGACTATGAGTTGGACGATGGAGGAAACCCAGAGTAAATATGCGAGAAAACAGATTAAATGTTCAGGAAATTTGAGGAAGTGAATGTAAGACCGATTTGAGAGGTAGCAAGAAACGGGCGAAGATCTGGTTTCTAGAGGTGGCAAATTGCTGCCAATTGAGAGACAGCTTCGGTTGTGCATCATGCAGAGGGCGTGTGATATCAGGTGTAAGAAGTAGAGCAAAAAATCCTGTTTTCTTCCCATGCATCATACACACAAGAATCTTACCACGGTCCCGTTCCCATTCGAGCATCTGAACGAGACGAGAAGTTGAATCGATAAAGCATCGAAGATATTCGTGCAGGAGGTCGGTTGCACGGAACGTCGGTTTTCTCTAAAAGAAGGAGTTAGACGTAATGAAAAGGAAATACGGCCCCAAACTAAGTCCCAAAGAGCTCCCTAAAGAAGTATTGCTAACTCTGCCGTCAGTCTCTGGGCTGCCACTGAAGAGTGCTAAGTCCCCAGCATGCACATGAAATTACAGACACCACCACCAACCCTCTTGAATGAATCTCAATAATCCTTCACATCCCCCGAGGAGCACAAGTCCCCAAGATTTGCTGGAGGACAATTTCCTTCAGTGCATCTCCTGGAAGGCATGTAGTCCATTAGGAAGAGAGTAATGCCTCTGGCAATCACTACTCAAGCGTAGTTGCGCCGCGAAAAACTTTGTGTTTAATACTCCAACTTTGGAGGGAACATAGTGCAGCGTTCCAGTGCCTCAGTAGCCGCTCGTTTCGAGACAATCAAGACGCCAACAGAATGCAACTTTGAAGAATGCAACTTTAGCACTGCATTAAATTTTTCTTACCGCATTGGGTCCTTAAAAAGATCACTGGTTATTTTTTTCACTTCCCTGTATATTGATGATCCCATACAAAGGCATACATTTAAACAGAAGATTGTATGAGAGTGATGTTCAGCCTACATGTTGCATAGTGTGGGGACACAGAGCCTCAAAGTGCAGCGAGAGAGATAACACCGAGTGTCGTGTTGAGTTGTCTGTGAATGCTCGTCGGGGACTCGATTCAAATTCATGCTAAATGGTAAACTGAATGAACTTCTCCACAGAGAAATGAAGAATTGATAGCATAATTGCAAATTTATAAGTTACCACTTCCATATTTTGATTCAGCTTGCATATTCTGACAACTACCGCTCCGTGATGACATCCTTCACTGAGTGATAAGTTTCGTAAAAATTTGAATAGTTTTCCTATTATTCATAAAAATATGAATACTCGTAATACGAGAATGCACCAGCTAGAAGTTATTGCATTACTATTTCAACAATGCATGCATGCATAAACGAAACCGAATGCCGTAACTGTCTGAAGTACACAATTGAAATGGAATTGCAATGCCAACATCTGCAAATATCTTCATCAGATAAGAAGTAGCATAAGAACATGCACTGTGTAATCAAAGTTGAGTGATGGCTGAGCGAACCAGCCATTATCAACTGTAGACAAGTGTGCGCAAAAACGTGGGAATAAAATCGTTTCAGGAAACGAATATTTGCAACTGCCTACTGCGACACAAAGATACTTCGTGAAGTATTGAACGTATTGCGTGGGTGTATACAATTGAAGGGTGGACAGCACTAGTGGACTACTTGCATTTTTTCCCGTGGTAAATATAATATATTTTCCACGGGAAAAAATGCAAGTAGTCCACTCCCGTGCTGTCGCTAACACAGCGCTGACAGAGGCGATTACGATCCAGTAGTCCACTAGTGCTGATCATCCTTCAATTGATTGGTTCCTTAACATGATTCTTGACTTACTTGACAATGCACTTCAACGATCAAAAAGATTTTTCGTTTTAGGAACCAAGGTTAGTATATTCACTACGATCACAGAAAAACAAATTACGACAGAAGACTTAAAATTGTTGTTTAAGGCATTCAGCCTTATTCAATCAACAACTGGACCACATAAACATATAACATCACTCAAAACGTCATGAGATACAGAGGAATGGCATAAATTTCTAAACAGCGGACAATGAAAGAAAGCCTGTCAGGGTCAAAGCTCACATTAAAAATCGTGTGATTTACCAATGAAATGGCCCCACACAACGCAGGACAAGCAAGGTTTTACAATGCAGCTTTTCTTGTCCACACGCACAAGCACCTAAACCGTGCTCAAATCGCCTTGTGATTACATTTGTTCATAAATAGTCACGAATAAATTCCTTCCGACTTCCCTTCGTTTTTTTAAATTACAGTATGGATTATTTTTTATTTATCTTTTATTTTCTTCTGACAAGATGAAGCACATGATGATGAACTCTATCGGGTCTCAGTCGGTGGTTTTTAGAGTAAAAGTTTAGTGTTTCGCAACCTCACTGACTCCAGAGAAACAGAAAAGAACATCGAAGGCTAATATAAGAGTCTTAACTAATTCTATATAAAAGCGGACAGTTGGTACCGCTTAAAGTGTCCCTGAGGGCCGCCATATGCACCTGAGACACAGGACACAGAAGTATTCAGTGCACCCGAGACACAGGACACAAGTATTCAGTGCACCTGAGACACAGGACACAGAAGTATTCAGTGCACCTGAGACACAGGACACAGAAGTATTCAGTGCACCTGAGACACAGGACACAGAAGTATTCAGTGCACCTGAGACACAGGACACAGAAGTATTCAGTGCACCTGACCAGAACTCGAGACACAAGGAGCTACAACTTATCAAAGTTCTGCTCGAATACCATCACATCAAGAAACTATCAGAGAAAAGAAATAAGAAAAAAATTTAATGGCAATTTTGCAATAACCAATTTGAATAGATTATTCATTTACCCGATGCAGAATTGCTCAAAGTGAGGGGACAAGTTTCAGAGCTTAGACCCAATATAGGAGCTGCGCTGGTTTAACTTGAAATTTACGGATTACGTTTCATACTCTAAAAATATCAGGAGTGATATAGTAGCTTAATAACCACTCCTCTCCAGAACACAGGATAGCAGTTTAGTGAAAGAGCAACTGCGCTTGCATTTGTTAAGAGAAACTACGCATGGTGCATTCAAATCAGATAGTCACAGTGACTACTTGTTTTTTGATCGTCTGTCCTGTCCCCTTTTCTCATTACAGACTGAACGAGTCTGTGCGAATACAAGGAAGTATCGCATCTCATGATAACATGATGAATACACTGCAAGATATGTGTGAGATGAATGCACTGTCTATTTTCAGATAGACTGAAAAATAGGCAGCATGTTCTAATCAAATTCATGTTACCATAAGATAGTTTCATTTCATGCTGTAAACATAATTCTAGCCAATAGCATACAACAGATGAATCTGTTTGTCTGCTAAGTAATTAAATTTACGGAACAAAGAGCTACATTGATACAGGGAAAGACTACAATGTAGAGCTGAACACTCGCAAGTCCTTCCTGACGCTGAAAGTAATACAAACCAGTCCCAACGATCTCAAAACCAAGGCGAGAACAGAATAAAAACTAATACACCTCACCAACCATTAGGAAAAGAAATTACTTCATAAATTGTACTCAAAATTACAAGTAACTTTCCCACGTGAGACAACCCGATCTTTTACAGAAAACTGTACATAAAATGTATATACGAAGCTTCCTACTCCTGCTTGTACTTTTACGGGCTTGTCTGAGGTCTGCACTCACTCTGCACTCACGGATAGGAAACGATAGGGCAGAGCAGGTCACACTTAAGCACTAAAGCGTTTTTTTTGGTGTAACAGACCACATGGCAGGCCCAGAGGGTTAACAATGATGAAAATCTATAAAATATCATTTACTACTTGAAAAATATTTTACTTAAGAATTACCCGTGCACTACAGAACATCAGGGACATGGTAGAGCCAGCAAAACTTCGCAGTCATCTGAGAAAATGGCCAGCCCTGTAGAAGACTTGACTGTTGATTCAGCAAGTCCATGAGAGCAGCGCTGCAACCACACAGATGCACCGCTGCAAGTCATGTCCTTGTGTTGCCTGCTGTGACTGACGTGTGCCAGCAGCTCTTCTCTTCGAGGATAGAGTTTCAGATCTAGCACAAGCACCATTTACGAACATAGTCAATCGCAAAAGTTTTCAGCGTCCATATTCTTCCTTTCGGCGAATACATGAATACTAGAAGCGAGTAACCAACAATATGACATTATGAAAAACCAAAGTTCCCTGGTGATGCTCTTAATTAGATGAATTATGCAACAGAGAAATCGTGGTTTCAGCAGCAACTACAACGCGATTAAAACTGTGAATATCGTTTATAAGAAGTAAGTAGGTGTTGCATCTGCACAAACTAACGCCTCAAACGTAGCAGCAACCTGAAAACACAAGCGACAACTCCAAAAACTTTGAATGATGAGTTTCACTCCTGGAACCATCTACTGAAAGTAAGGTTTAGCTCTCAACAGTACCACGAGGAAAAAATGTTTACAGACAACTTATTTTCAACACGAAGTTACAGAGTTTTCCATTTTAATCTTTCATCGTACACGATAATTTTACATCGTAAAATGTTCAAGACGTTAAGCCTTATTAAGTAACGCAAGCACTAGCATGTGTTGATGATGCGCCATCTTCATGCTCACAAGCTGTGGTTGCGTGGTTGTGTCCACGGCCAGATGAGGTCAGGATGAGCGTGTGTGGGGGCAGGGACAGGGAGAGGCTGATAACACTAACAATTCAAACCTAGTAACTGGGGGAAGAGTCATCAGTATGTGAAATACAGTGATTCATGAATGATTCATGTAATATGTAATAATTATTCAGATTTTACAGAACTAGCACCGTGAACAAACTTTTAAACACAACGATGCGTGATTAAGAAAACACAGCAAGATTTAAGAAGAAAAAACGCAACTTATTATAATGTTCTGAAGATAGGATTTTTAGTTTCATACAAAATTAGGAGTATAAAGCGTTTAAAGAGGCAGCAAATGTTGCATTCTGAGGTCCAGAGAGCGGGCACGCCGTCAGCACTGGTGAAAGCATGCCATGACCTGAACAAACTACACAGTTCAGATGAGTCACTTGTACCAGTCCTGTCTGGTTGAAGCAAGAGAGGACACTGCAAAAATGTAGTAGTAAATAACTTCTAACTATTATACATACTAGAGTAGATAATTAAAATGACCATGGAATTTTATTCAATCAAATCGTATCGGTTTTATTTTATGTTGAATACAGTATTAGTTATTTGGTGTTCAAATAGAACCAAATAATAAATAAAGGCGTTTCCTATAAGCAATAAGTGATATAAATTAATAAAGTTCGAACATCATTTCGATGTTACCACCGTCATCATCAGGCTGCAGTAATGCAAAAGAAATTGCAGTCACATAAAGAAATTATACAATATTATAGAAGCTAAATTAGACTCTACAAGAAATATGCATCCACATACGCCAAAGATGACAACAGAAACTACAATTGCTCCATACAACACATGTTCAAGCGACACAATGTGTAAACAAAATAATGAACTAACACTAAAGTTCCAATAATCTAAGCCGCAGTTTTATTAAATAATTTGACAGCGAAAAAATCGTTCTTGTTTTCATGAAGAACAGATTTAGCTCTTACTAGTTTTCAGTAAGGGCAAGGACTACTATATAGTAGTCCTTGAGTAAGGGTTAAACTTTAGCAAATTCATAAGGTTAAGAAATTAGAAAATAATTTCAACTACAAAAGCCTACGTTTAATTCAACATTGATTGTTGACGCTTCAAAAAGCTTTACTAGTATTGAAGACTCTGCTCTCATGGCAATCCTTTTAATTTTCAAAAACATTTCTGAATCGAAAAGCGGACTAGGGTCGAACTACAAGGAACGATTTTTCGAAACGAAAAACTAAAAAATCTCACAAGAAGCGAATTCCAAGAGTTTCTAATTGAATTAGACTAAAACACAGATGACTTTCTGTACATGCCAGTGAATAAATAAAAGTCAACAAAGATTTCTTTAATTGATAGAAATTCCTAAAAACTTTAAATTGTCACGAGCGTCTGAAGCTATTCAACCAGCGACGACAGAGCAGGTATACAGGATACCCACGACCACAGCAGGTAACTGGAGAGTAGAAGAGAAAAACGCCGCGGGCAAGAAAGGGCCAGCAACTCGGGACCCTGTACTGCGTGGCAGCTAGAAGGGACAGAGAACAGCTCGGTACAGATAAGAAAAGAACCAGTCTCACGCGCAGTAGTGACTGAGCTTAGAAATAAAGTAAAGGAACCTCAGTCTCACGTGCAGGAGAAAGAAAGCTTCAACAGCAAACAAAAATCACAGTCGAATAAACAGCAGAGCGTGAGCTTCAATAGAGAAGAAGAGAATCACAGGCTCACAAACCGTACATAGTTGCGCATGATCATAAAAGAAATAGTCTCAAAAGCAGTAGCCAATGAGCAATACAAACGAGTCTATAATCGTGGTGCTGAGAAACACAGAGATTACAGGGGAGCAGTTACAACGAATCAACACAAGGTTAGCTGAAAGAGCTTGAATGGTTTTATCAATAAATTAGAAAGCTATAAATATTGGCAAAGGATTATATTGATTATATGACATAGTTAATTTAAACAAATTTAACTGTTCAGATACAATCTGAAGAATGGCTGTGAGCATTTCCATATAACTGAAAGAATGAAATGGATGAATAATCGACGATGTTTGAGGAAAAATTTGATTACTTCATACACATATGCGTACCACGAGGATAGGTGAAGGAAAATGAGGAATATTCGGTCACACCAGTTACAAAATTTAAACCACAATATCTTCTTAGAGTAAATGTGTCACATTGGATCACATGTGTAGTGGGCCACTAGTGAGTGCTGGTTCAGAAGTCGTAGATATGAGGGCAAACATATCAAGAGACGCAGTCAAGCCCCTGAGATGAACTGAAGGTCAGTCCAATTTAGTGCATTATCAAGGAGGAAATTCCTGATAAATTTTATCACGAATCTAATAAAGCTGAAGTGAAATCACATGAGAAGAAAAATCTAAAATTTCAACTCAGAGTTTGAGCAGTATTCTGAAATGAAGGACGATACAACATTATTGAAGAGCTTCTACAAGTCAATAGCTTGAAAGATCTACAGATTATTATTGAATTTGGCTCTTAATACTGACAACATGGTCATGATCCAAGAACGAGGTAAAATAAAATACGATATCAAACATCATCTAGGATACCAAGTATTCCTCCACAAAGGAGATGAAGCTAATGATACTGTTGCCTGAATGCGCTAGTACATCTCTATTATAAACGTTCAATCAAATGGACGTCTCAATGGCCGCAATGTCAGTCACATGCACGTACAGTGGGCGAGCGCAAATGGCGTTCTTATAAAGTCTATTATCTTTAAACGCATCATTAATTACATACAATCTCGCATGCAAGTTATTAATTAGATCACGCTGCACAACATTCAGTGTTCAACACAGAGCTCTCATGAAGACAGTGGACGAGAAGACAACTCTCAGTGTTGCGTTCTCTGAAAGAGGAACGTCACAATGCAGACGTGCTTTTAGAAGAACATACAATTATTTAACTCCTGTCAAATTCACATTGTTTCGTAGTTACCGGCACTATGTAGCTAAATTGCACATATGATTGTCTTAACCATATGATTTCTTCTTTCTTTAAAAAAATTTCCAAATACATAGCACAAAATTTTCATTGCTATTGAGATAGCAGCTCATTTTGTGGACAAAACATAGATATTCAATCCTCCACAGTTTACAAACGCGGTTTTTAATAGTTCAAGTACAATAAGTATACTTTACTTTTATAGCAACACATTTTTAGGTAATTAACACTATATTCATTACCACTACAATAAAAGTTACATTCGTTCTTGATCACGATTTACGTAAGAACTACAGTCTAGTTAGGACTCCAAAGCAACGCTCAGAGATTACCCTCCTCAATTTTGGAACACTGGTACTCGAAACAATCTCAAACTTTGTCACTAATCTGTTTCAGTTTCGTAAATTCCGGACAAATGACATTTATTATACCTCATCCTCAATTTTAGTTACAATAAATTCATCAAAGTTTCACGTTATTTTTTACATTAACCTAAAAACTGATTGCATAATTCCTGAAGTTGGATGCAAGAAAATGCGTCTTATTTAGATATTGAGGCGTTTTATGCACAAGTTTAACACGGAAGGCGTTAGAATGTCATGTGCTTGAGAGGCGGTGCAAGGGGAGAAGGTAACCACAAACGAGGGTGACCATGAAGTTCGCATACAGGAGAGACGAAAGTGAAACTCTGACCTTTACTTATTTCTCAAGCGCAGGTAAAAAAGTGGCCATAACTCTAAGGACGTGTACTTACAGAGCACTGGTACTGCAGCTCTCACCAGGGCCAAACGTTTCAATGATTTTTTTCCTATAATAATGTGAATGAAATCAAATAGAAAATGAAACGTTCCGTACATAAAAATCAGTAACAATTTTATACAATAAGTTAAACTCACACATAAATACCAGCAGTTCTGAATACTGTAATTCAACTTTTTGATGAACGGAAGTTACTAAAAATCTTAACCTGTGGCTGTACTCGAACGTTCGCAAAATAGTTCGGGATTAAACAAATCGTAATTTCCCTGCACAGCATTGCCTGAATGAGGGAAGTTTTTTCTAGTTAACTCTAACCCATCAGTAAATTTAAAGCAATGGCAGGCACAATGAATCCTAGCGGAAGGATGAAACATTCGATTGCGTCGATTCAAACATGGGACCTCAGTATTTTTTTACATTTCTCTCGTTAACTTTTAGAGATAGAAGATGGAACTACGTTTCATAGCAAAAAACAACATTAAAAACTATATTCGGTTCCATTTCTAACATTCGAGATGACCACTACCGGACTCAATACACTTATCAATACGATTACATGAATTTCTTATTAGATGATGAAAAATACTGGCATTGACGGACACAACATTTTTCAGCTCGGCGAGATTTGACGGCACAGCTCGCAATATTTTTCCTTGTACAAACCCCACCTGACAGCAGCCAGAGATTTGGAATGAATAATAATTTATTGAACAAAATACACGTAGATGAATTCGAAACAAAAAAAGTGATGTAAAACATGGGACTAAATATTTACAACACTTGGCATTTACAGTAAAATTATTTTCGATATAATTTTGCTATAACGTGTACAGCTGGTAAACTCCACATCTCAGATCAGTGACGTTACAAAAAATAATCCTAAATGTGTAACTCTCTCACATAATTTGCAGGCTTCTTAAAACCTCAGCCACTATTGCACAGACGAGCAAGAATCGCACAGCTAAGCCTCACGTCCGCAGCATTAGTCACAGCTCGATCGCTTATTTATTGCAGTGCTTCCCCAGACTGATGATCAGTCAAAATGATAGATGAACCGCAGAATTAAAGCGTAACAGTGTCATTGCGCTAGAACGTCAGCACACCAGCTGGAGACTGTCAGCGTACCAGCTGGAGACTGTCAGCGTACCAGCTGGAGACTGTCAGCGTACCAGCTGGAGACTGTCAGCGTACCAGCTGGAGACTGTCAGCGTACCAGCTGGAGACTGTCAGCATACCAGCTGGAGACTGTCAGCGTACC